>JAPMOQ010045390.1:1371718-1448743 GCA_026543055.1 Argiope trifasciata
GATAGTAAGGTTGAAGGAAACAAGGACTAAAAATTCTGTACTTTAATAAGTGCTTATATTTAGAAATTATTTTTCTACTTCTAGTCGAATTCTGTAACAAGGAAATCTAAAGTTATCAAGTAAAGATTGAATCTGAACTCAACCCTTTGCACTTAGAAAAGAATTCCTCTGCACTTCTCCGAAATATTGCATAAAGTAAAAGATGTTTATTAGATATTGAAGCTGAATAATTATACTTTCTATACATATTTTTTTAAGTATTTGGGGTGAAAAACTGTATTGTTTGATACTTAGTATATTTCTTTTCAAATTCAAATTTAGAGAAGATAACTTATGAAATGCAGAGTACAATCAACATAATAGCTATTAAAATAGTATGCGTCCGATGACTTTCAAATTTTGGTGCTAAAAATTTTTTTGCAAAAAATAAAAAAAGATCCTAGATAATAAATTCTATAAAGTATTTATTTGAAAATTTTAATGACTATTAATCTCGTTTAACGAGGTGATAACGGATGACGGTTAGCTCGAGACTTGTCTTTCGTTTTAAAGTATCATATCATAAAAAGGCACAGAAAGAAGAAAAAAAAGATACTTACAAACCCCTGGATGATGTTTTCCTGCTCTTGCATATAGTTTTAACACCCACGCAATATTTCCTAAGAGGAATCGGGGTTTTATACCCGGTAATTTTTTGAAATGGCAAAGGTGAGCTTGCTTCCGAAAAAACAATTGAATGCAGAAAATTATCAGAATTATTAAAACAGCAAATAACAACATTTTTAGCTAGTGATTTCTACCATTTGTTTTATCGACATTTGGTGTAAACACATTCTAACTATTACAAAAAAAAAATCTTTCCTCAGAAAAATTGCATCGTTTGAAAATCTGGTAAATTGATTATGCAACATAAAACCTTTAAAAAAAATCGATGAAAAATTCTAGGTGACCTTCTCAAATAGACTCTCCATCTAAAAATTAATGCATTTCTTTGCTTATATACAATTGTTTCAAGTCTTTTTTATAGAACCGATAACACGTTATCGCTAAAAATGAAGTTATCAACAAATCTTAATTTTTTTCTTTCAACAGAGACTGCAGACATATATCAGTGCTTTTACTACTAGATGGTACGGCCATCTATTGGTCGATAAATGAACTATTAATTTAGAAAATTGTTATTTTGGCCTTGAATAAATAATCATTTCGGTATTGAAAAACGTTTCGGTTATATTTCAGGGTCACTACTACCACATGTGTAGAGGCTAAACTGGGATGAAACAGACAGGGCAAAAGTAGCAATCCAGTCATAAGCATTTGATTTTTTAAAGTAATATGCAATGAGAAATACTTCACGATTAAATAAATAAGTTAATTTAATTTCAAAATCGTAAAAAAAAAATAATAATAATCGTTTCTTGCTGTAGGGCGAAAAATGCAAATTTTATATGCTATTATGTATATATATAACTTCAATTTCCTCCCCCCTCCTCACACACAGACTTTACGTTATTTGGGGGGAAGAAGAGTATGAAGAATGCAGTTTAAAAAAAGATGTGGAAAAGGACCTTGTTTTAGTATATGCTCTTAGAGCCGTTTCATGTAGGTTCAGTTATTCTAAAAAAGCATGCTTACTTTAAAATTAGATGAAATAAAATCTTAAGGGGAAAAAAAAAAGAAATTTGTGATGGTGAAAAGTCCACATTTTTGTATTTTTAACTTACATTTTTATTGAGAAACTAATTCCAACAAGGAGTATGTATTTTATATTAGAATACTTTCTAATTAATATACAAATGAATATTTTTCCAAAAAGATTTTCTAAGACTATTCAGAAGCGCATATTAACTAGAGAAAAAAAATGCAGTTTAGAATTATTATTGAGCCCTCTACTTCCTTAAATATTATTCTGTTTAAAATAAAAGACTACTCAGAAAAAAAAAAACAATAGTGTCACAAAATGGATAGGGAATTATTTTCAAGGAGATCAAAAATGGGATTACTTTTTGTAAAAGTAACTTTCAAAAATTTATTTACAAATGCAATATTTCAGAGACAAAAGCAATTATTGTCTGTCGTAAAAACACAGAAGTTCGTCTACTTTTTTCACTGATATGTTTGAACAAATGAAATCGATAAATTTCTCAATAATGTCTAATACGATTACGGAAAAACTCTTGAATTTTTTTTAAATCTGAGTTCTTATAGTGATTATCTGAAACACTGCATACAAGACGTTTTTCTTATCTAATCAGACGAATGAGTTTGCAATTCAATGGAGAACCAAAACAATAGTAAACAATAACAATGATGAAACGTTCGTGTCATTTTAAATTCATGTCATTGTCAGGTTTTTGTTTTTTACTATAAGTGTAATTTTTTTTGTGTGTGCTACCACATTTTCATGAAACTGCTATTATTTTAAACACCAGTTATTGATTTTTATTTTCATGTTTACAAAGAAAGAGAAATTATTGTTATTGGCAAAAATTTCGAACTCGAGATTTTGATTTTCCATGTTTCAAAACTGCAGGAGTCTAAAAAATTTATTTTTTGCTGTAACTCAAAAATGCTTTAATCTAATTGAATGAAATTTAATATATTGTTGCTACATCAAACTTGTAAATTTTATCAAATTTCGAAAGAAAGCCGTTCTTTGAGAATCTGTTTGTCTGATTATTCAAATACAAATGAGGGTAAAGAGTGACGCATTAAACCTAGAACAAATTTGGCTTCAAAAGTTTAGATATGCATCAAATTTTGATGAAACTTGCCTATGGTTTGGCCATTACCATTAAATGCAATTAAAAGCGCATTGGCTTAGATTAATTGTATTTAATATACGATTTTGACATTTTAAGTGCAGATTAATATTGAATGTTAAGTTAATTCATCTATTAACTGATAGCCTGTTAACATATTCTTTCTTACGTGTGTAAACACATAAAGACAAAAACATATCATTTTACTTAAAGGTATTTTTCAAACAGCTTCACCATTTTAAATGTACATCTGTATCAAATCTGCTACGTGATTAATCATTTTCCAGTCAGTAGTTATACACCTGAACTCATATAATCAGTAATCCAGGTAAATACAATTTAGCATGCAATTTTAGTATCTAAAATGCAGAGTTGTATAAAGTTTTTATTCCGTAATGGTTTACATATTAGAAAACTATACAGATACGAGATTCTTTGTAATTTCATTATGAGATAGATGAAAATAGTAGAAGAATTTCAAGAAAAGTTATTTAATAGTTTTCTAAGTTCAACATTTAACAAGACAGAACAAATACAAATGGGAAAACACACCCTACTCACTTGAATACAATATAATAATCCACAAAAAGGATAATGGGAAATGTACCTTAATGATAATAAGCGCCATCTGTTGTATCAAGAGAAAAGACAGTAGAGTTATGTAACTGCTATAAAACATATTTTCTTGAATACTTTTACCCAGTTCAATAGTAAAACAGCTGTATTTTAAAAAATGAGTTTATTTCACAATTGCCAATTTTTGTCAAGCTTTCTGAAAACAGCATACTACGAACGATTTGTTTTCTATGGAGGCAGTATCTCATGCATTTAAATTGCTTTTTATCATTGATGATGAAAAAGAAGCTAAATTTAGTTTTTTTTTAAACTTTTTTTGCTCCTTGCTGCAAGAAATTTGCATGGTTATTGAAATTTGTATTTTAATTAGAATTTAATTTTTCACTCATGAAAAATGACATATATTAAGAAATAAGCTCCTATATCTAAAACAATAACAATATTCTTGTTTATTAGCGCAGTTGGAGGGGGGGCATTTTTTAAAGCTAAATTCGTTAAGCTTCTTTTAATTAAATTGCTTTAGTTGTTCATTTATTCAGTTTTCTTAAAAAGATCTCAGATATAGCGTGTATATATATATATATATATTTCGGTTTAAAGTTAGTGCATTTTGCAACCTTTTGAAGCACATTGAAATAATAATTAAAAAAGAGAAAAATAATGACTCGAAAATATATTGCATGATATAAATTACGCATATATATTTATAATATTTGGAAGGGCTAGCTTCATTTGAGAGTTTTTATTTTTTGTAAAATCAGGTTTTTCCGGAAAAAATATTTTGATAAGAATCAGATTATATATGAATATTTTCAATCTTACCTCATCTCACAAACATTAGCTCAAAATAATCGTCAATCTCAAAATATTTTAGAGTACCAGTAGGTTATTGTCCTATAGCAACAATGCCAATGCCATAAAAATGCACGAAATGGCGCTATATGACAGAAAAAGGCAGTAATAGTCAGTTATAAAAATGATTATTTGTTTATTTATCGTGTAAAATCGTGTGTGTTTTTAATTTCAGGGAAGACGGCTATAAAGATAAATTTAAAATGTGAAACTTTATCTATATATAAAATTTGACCCAAATGGTTAAAGTCATCCCAGACAGACAAGAAATAAATGTATATATGTGAGCAAGAATTGCTTGTTTAAAGCTGTAAGGAAACATGATTTTATTTTGCACTGTGTGGTTTCATAAACAGTTGTTATAACAAAGCTTTTATCAACAGACATTTAAATGTAATTAATTTATATTAAAGCCATTAAGAATCGAAGTCTAGACAAAGTTATCATCTCCTGGGTATAAATTTCAGTCTAACCGGCTGAGCAGGTCTTAATGTAAATTCTATCTTCATGTGAAATTGGTCTCTCTGATCTAGAGACACCACTTTGAAGTATCTCAGTATGTTGCTGATCACAACCTTTTCTTCTAGAAGAGCAAATTTCTGACCTGAAAGAAAATAATTATTCATTAGCTCGTTTGAATGGTATAAAAAGTCGATAGGATGTTTTAAAAAATTACATTTTTATTATTTTTCTTTCACCTTCTGGAGTCACAGAAAATTCAGTGGCGTTACCATTCTGGTTACTCTGTCCCACTTAAAGTAGGATGTTCATGTTTAATTTGAACGACCAAAAATCCGTGACAGCATTAGTAGGAATTAAGGTTGAAACTTAAGATTCATCATCGGTTACAATACAATCCTTTCCGTGTGAAGCGCACCCCATCAGCATAGCTTGGATAAGTAACGTCCAGAACGAATTTTCCCCCCATTTTAATGATATTTCTTGTCAATAAATGACAAACGCTTTAATATTTCATCTCTAAAGAGTTTCCTTATCCTGACACTATAGTACGATTATCTCCCTTTTAAGCTTTACAAAACAATTTATAGTGTATTAAACTTGATGTAATATGCTCTGTTTTATTATAGAATAATATCTGCAGGTACTATTCCAGTATTTCACATCAACAGCATATCTTAGTTTTCTTCCCATCAGCACAATTAAGTAGAATGCAGTGGTTCCATCATTACTTTGAACTATACTTAAAGCATTAGTTTTACTCCGCAGATTTAATACATTAAATGCTATTAGTCTTAACAATAGTCAAAGGATAAAACGTTGCCCGCTGGTTAAAAGTAAAAAATTATGCAGGTCTAAATTTTTCATTTACGTTTAACAATTTTTATTTTCTCGAACAATTTTTATTTCAAAATATACAAAGAAAAAGTAGTATAATCAAAGAAAAATTCGAATCTGAGATTTTGATCAATCTCCACATTTCAGATCTGCATGAATTCGTTTTTGGAATTACGTCTGTCTATTCTTTCAGTGCAATAACGCCAAACTGTTTTGATTTAAAAGCATTAAATTCAATATGTAGTCTTTTAAATCAAATTTGCTATTTTCTGCCAATTTCCGAACTAAATTTGTGGCGAGGAAGTCTTTCTGCCCGGCTGTGATGAGGTTAATACGATATATGCAAAACGCCATTAACAAGATTAAACAAATTCTGCACGAATTTAACATCTAATATGTAGATTTGTCTAATTCGGAATCAAATCCATCATAGAATTGGCCCTTATCTCAGTCTTTGCTTTCGCTAGCATTAAATATGATAACTCAAACACATATTTACTCAAATAAATCAAATTTAGTGTAGCATCTTGTGAGTAGAAATTAATTTTGTATCAAATTTTGGTTTCAATTATTTATAAAGAAGGCATTCAAACGACATTTTTAACATTCTACTACTTTTATTACGCAAAGAAGCATCAAACTATCACGCAAGGAACTCCAAAAATAAAAATTTGAGAACTCGAGCATTCATAGCCCTGAGAAAGGTCCATGATTTTTATGTGATGAAGAAAACCTGGTACTTTCCAATTAATCGGTCTTAGAGAGAAATCGCCAAATAATGTAGAATTCCGCCAAATTTCTTACAATCATCATTCGCTTCATGTGACGACTTGACTTGCGTTTGGTTCACATTGGCAAGATTTGAGCGAGGATAGCGGAAAAGTAGCTAACACTTTTATAAATCAAAATAAGAGAAGGTTTTAGGAATACCTCTCACGTTTGATAGGTATTTTCTCTAAGATAAAACGTACGTTACAGATGATGTAGATTCTGACCAATTGCATTTTTGTGTTTTTAGAAATAGTCGAAAAGCTATCAAAACAAATGTTTACACTTTTTTAATGAAAAACATTTTGTACGTAGGGAAGAAAATGAAGGCGTTAGAATGGGAGCTTCCTTAAAGAATGTCCTAGAACTATGTAAGTTTGATACTGAGGAGCAAAATCGTAGAAAATATTTAATTTTGTATATTATGGGTATAATTCTTTTAAATTATTAGCCCAACATAAAACATGAGAGTCAATAAGCCAGATTGTTACCGTCTAAATTATTTAAATTCGATATTGTTTGGAATTTGTAATAATTATTTCTTTAGGAGTTTTCAGTATCTCAAATCTTTCTGAGTCCGACAAAAGCATTTTTGGAATAGTGTCGACAAATACAACTCAAAACCGCATTGAGCTAGAAGGAGTAAATTTAATTTAGTGTCTTGAAACCAAATTAGTAGATGTCTATTGAAATTCGAACAGGATTCTTTAAAAAAAAATTTAACTTCTCGTATACATGTAAAAACCATAACATTAAAATGCAAAAAGACGCGTAAGTGAAATTTGGCAAACCGATTCATCATTGGAATTATAAGTGAATATTAAATGTCGTATCAAATGTGTTAAACGATGAAGACGCCATTCTATAATTTGCATATGCACATGTATGTGAAAGTGATAACTCAAAAACGTGAGAACATCGAAGAAATTTAATGTGGAATGGGGTGCTCAAAATTGTGAATCTGTACCAAATTTTGAATTGATAATCGGAAAGAAAGACATTGAAACGATATGCTCAGTATTCTTCACTATATCAGGAAAAAAATCAAACAAATGCGTAACTACATTAAATCGGGGAAAGGGGGAAGAAGGAACATTCAAGAGTGTAAACTAAAATGGTCTTCCAGAGGCTGACGTCTTCCTTTTTACACTATCTATCCCCACTTTGTGTTTAGGAACCTCAGAAAATGATACAAAAAAAAAGATGGAATATTACTAGATGATTAAAAAAACACAAGAGAATGCCCAGGTAAGTATATGCCTACTGATTTACTTCATATACCGGAAATGAACATAAAGGAAGAAAATATGAGGCGGGTTTTCACCACATAATTCTGCATTTTTCAACAATACCGTATACTTTATATTTAATTCTCGGTAAAGTCAGTTGTATTGAATATTTAAATTTCAGAATAGAGTTTCTTCCAGCTAACTTTTTTCAACAAAATTGGTATGGATAAATAAAATTCTACGTAAAGCTAAATAACAAATTTCATTTTTTATATCGTGGTATAGGCATAGATAGATTATTATGGGCGTTTTCAAAATTCATTATAAAACTTCATGCGTCTTTCTACCGTTGGTGTATGCTTAAGGGATAGAGAGCAGGTTAGAGAGAGAATAGAAAATAAAGTTTAGAGTGTCAATAGATGGATTTACCCTAAGTAAAGTCTGTGACTCTGGCAGATCTTGCATGATTAGAAAAAAGATTGCGCATGCCCTCAAAGAATATGCAGTATTGAGATTAGTCTCGAATGTATAAATATGAGCTGAAATACAAATTTTGAATATGGGTGGTAGATTGATTAGAAACTCTACTTAAAAATAAGAGAAAATTGGTGAGGGGGGGGGACATTCCGATTGTAAATTTCTTGAGTTTTTGGGTATGTTTATGGGCTCCACTTTAAATCACCAAAGATTGCCAATCATCAAAACTTTATATTCACGTTAGAAGATCATGACGTGATCTAATCCAAATAAACTCGTGAATTCAACAATCGTGACATTTTATGTATAAGTAAGTTTGGCTTACATTGTCGCAATCAGAAAACTCGCCAAGAAGTCTTAACATAATTCTTTGCTTAAAACTCACCAATGCAGTTGCGAGGACCAGCCGAGAATGGTATATAAGCATACGGATGTCGATCCAATGAATTCTCTGGCTGAAATCTATCTGGATCAAACACTTCTGGGTTCGGATATATGTCGTCTCGACGATGCACGCTAATAATGTTGCAGTGAAGCTCAGTATCTCTTGGGATAAACATTCCGTCTAAATAAAAGAAGGTAACATTCATTATACAGGTGATTGGAAAGGCAGATATAAACTAATCCATTTATGCAGCTATCTTATGATATATAAATGAAGTTAAAAGATTTGAAGTGTTTTCAAAAAGAATTTCAATAAAATGTGCAGTGTTAAAAACATGATTTAACTTTCCCAACCAATTATAGCGTAGGTGACTCCCATGGGAGCAGCATATTAAAAGTCAGTAAAAGGGTACACATTCTTCACCAGGTTCTGCTGAATTTAAAAGTTTCATACCATTTTTAAATAATAGAAAACTCGCTTTATATTAAATAAGGAATAAAGTTAGCTCATCATTAGCCAGCGAAGCAAGCTTTAGTATTAAAAAAATCCATAGAAAAATATTCCCTGTTTTTCTATTAAGGAGATAAAATGGATAGTTTTAACACAATTCCTCACTAAACGATTCGGCAAGACATTAATTAAATTTATTTAATAGGTTAGGTCATAGAACTGTTTAGTAAAATTTCTGTTCAAAAGTTTTAAAAATCAATGCATAAAGTGTAAGTTACAACCTATCCCTATTATAACTAGCTCCTTAGTTACCATTAAAGTTGCTCCTGACTAATTAAAGTCAATTATAAAATTATTTCATAAAATTATTAAAGTCCTGGAATTATTTATCAAGTATTTTATTTAAAAAAGGCTTTTAAATGAAATTAGTAATTACTATACCTTTAATTATTTACTAAAGGGATTTTATAAACATTTCTTCAGACAACAGACCAGTTCTAAAATTTGAGTTTCTAAGCCTGATATACAAAGTATTTTCAAAGTAAAGCATATGTATAAATTTTTGAAATAATCTTGGAAGTGGCATTTGTTTTTTTTACTGCCGTTTTCACCGCAAAAGACTATTCCTTTATGCATAAAGGGGGTGAAAATTAAAGTTTACAATAAATCAACTATATTCAGGCTTAATTATTTTCATATTTTTTTATAACAAATGTGACAAAAGCTAAGCAAGGTTGAGTCTTCGTTATAAATTTTTAAAAAATAATCTGCTTTCGATAAACGTCAGTTTACATGGACAAATTCTAAGTTTAACAAAACTTGGATTTGTTTTATCTGCATAACATATACTAAAATGTGAATTCACGCAGATGAAAAATATTTTGTTTTTCCTGCTGAACTTTTCGAAGACGAGTAAATAACTTACTCGGTGATGCTAGTTTATTTCTGAAGAAACTAAATCAGACACGTTAACCGAAGCGTCGGTGGTATAACGGTTAGCATAGCTGCCTTCCAAGCAGTTGACCCGGGTTCGACTCCCGGCCGACGCAGGCTATTTTTTTTTTCACAAAATTAAAAACTTTTCGTAATTCTTATTAAAGTTCCATACTACTTTTATTTCCATACCTAGCAATATTAGAATATTTATTGACTGAAAATACTGAATATCACGTGAATTCTATTACATGATATCTTATATTTGATTACAAATATCTCATTCAATAAAATCTAAACATTTAGGGTTACCATATATTATTGCTATACCTGCAATTGTGTTTGTTATCTGTTGCAAGCTTAAACAAAAATAAAATACCTATAATTTTGAGTCATGCAATTTTCGAATTCTTATATTCAACCTCTTAAAAAGCGCAAAAAGCTCTCAAAATTAATTTGAATAATAATTGATTAATATTCAAATAGTGCTATATATATATATATATATATATATATATATATATATATTTCAGGGGAAAAAAGGAATTGTTACAAATTTATTTAAATTAATTTTGAAAACTTGTTGAAACAGTTCTGTAGAAATAAAATATATGTCATTCAAAAAGCTAATCATCTGAAAAAAAAATTCAGATATTTTTAATATGAAATTTAAGTTAATTTCCACTGTTAACATGAAAATTAATTCAAAATTTTAATTCAATAAACTTTAAAATAACGGAGATTATCCAGGTAGGAAAGAAAATTTAAAAAATTTCTAATTATGAAAAATGCAATTATATATTTTAAATAATTGTTTGTGTTCTTTTGATAGTAAAAATTATTTCACTATTCTAAAAAAAATTCTTAACTCAGTTAAAATTCAACCAGATCATATTTGAATTTTTAAAAATAACACTTAATGTTGTTGTCGTGTCCTTGTTTTTCACGGAAAGGGGGTGCAGTAGCTTCTGAGGGTAAAGACCCCTGAGCACCCAGAGGGCAGAAGTCCGACTTCTAGCTCACACACACGACATAACCCGTTTTAGGGGGTGGTCGAATTCATTCATACACTCATTCATCCCTCAGCAAGTCGGAATTTAGATCCAAATCAGAGACCGACTCATCCCTTATTCAGTACCCCCAGAGTTATCGTTTTGTTATGGGAACTTGGAGGACTTTGCAGTCTCGACATATTTAACGTGCCCCAACTGCCATTAGCCAACACGGCGGTCTTTGGCCGAGACGAGGACAGAACCCGCGACCTTTCGGTTACGAGACTGACGCTCTACCAACGAGGCTACCACGGCCTAACATTTAATATTTTAAGAGAAAAAAAACTTAAGATGTTGCGAAAATATTACTCATATTAATGTTTGTGTTTGAGCAATCACTTAAGAGAATTATCTATACAGATGATTATCAAATTATGAATCTAATGAGTTCAAAAATACACGTTAGGGCATTGATTGATAAAACGTTACCATGAAAGATATTCGCATCCAAATAGTGGTAGTAAAAACTATATAACATTACATTTTCTATTTTAGAAATCAAAATATACTTGTACTTACTGTAATTAACGTCTTCATTTAATTTTCTGCCAATGATTGGAACCGAGGGAAATAGTCTTTGAGATTCCTGAAATTTAGAAAAAAAATGACAATTATTATTTATATTTGTCTATAAAATGTATTTTGAACATCATAATAATTATTGAAAATTAAAATATCAGGATAAAAAATAAATCAGAAATAAATAAATAAAAATTAACTTTCAACTTACAGAAAATGTCGCTAAATTTCTTACCAAATGTAGTCATTCTGATATTTTTATTGCAATTGTAGAAAAAAAAAACTATTTGTTATTCTTTCTTTTACCCTTCCAAATAGCATATTGGGAATTTTTGAATGGTCTTGTTCTTGTTATGCTTGGCAAGAAGTTAAATACTGTTCTTAAGTCTTGCCAAATGAAAAAAAAAAATTAAAATGAAATAATTTTTTTAAGATTTTAGACTTTTATAAATTGAACTTTTTGAAATGTGTTCGATAGATGAATATTGAAATAAATTGATGCATTAATTGGTCCAGCAAGTAACGTAAAAATAAAATCATGAAAAATTTCGCTACAAATTTGATTCTACGAAACAGCTCGAATCTACGAAAGTTATTTCAAAAGGTATTAAAAGTGTTTTAGTATCTTTACTAATTAACTAAAAGTAATATAACAATAAGTATTTATATAAAAGCACAACTTTTCGAAAACGGATTTTGATTTTTCTTTCTTTTTTTGTTCTATGATACATTGCTGGTTCTTAAAACGTCAATGTATAACATTATACACGATAATTTACATAAAACATAATATGCGAATACATTTTCTTCGCTTTATATATTTCACTCAAAAAAATAAATTTCGAATATTTTGGAACTTTCGTACAGAAAATTCCTATTCAAATAGAATCAATATGATTCCCTTCTTTCATACATATACTTTCTTTCAGAAAAAATATGTTTTTCCATGGTGAATGACAAGTATAAAATGGAAAGGTCTGTGATATAAACGGTCTGTGATATGTGTAACAGTCGAAACCAATGCATATAAAGCTTATGGCAGTTTAAAAGCAATAATGAGAATACTGTGTTTTTCTTTATGAAAAATATTCAGACATTTTTATAACTAAAAAAATTATACTATAGGAATGTACACTGATGGAAAAAAATCCCAACACCAAGAAAAAATTATTGTACAGTAATGAAATTTTAGGAATACATTTGTTTAGGTAATATATTTAATTGATTAAAGTTTCAAGATCACAGGTAGAGCCATTGGCGAGAAGAGCCATTTCAAATGGGAAATGTTGGTACATTAGTAACCGGTGTAACCGCCAGAATTTTGCATGCAAGCATGCAAACGTGCATGCATTGTGTCGTACAGGTGTTGGATATCAGTTTGTGGGATGGAGTTCCATGCCTGTTGCACTTGGGCGGTCAATGCAGGGACGGTTAATGCTGGTTGTGGATGACGCTGGAGTTGTCGTCCAATGATGTCCCATACGTGCTCGATTGGAGAAAGATCTGGTGATCTAGCAGGCCAAGGCAACATGTCGACACTCTGCAGAGCATGATGGGTTACAGCAGCGGTATGAGGGCGAGCATTATCCTGTTGGAAAACACCCCCTTGAATGCTGTTCATGAATGGCAGCACAACAGGTTGTAACACTAGACTGACGTACAAATTTGCAGTCAGGGTGCGTGGGATAACCACGAGAGTGCTCCTGCTGTCATACGAAATTGCTCCCCAAACCACAACTCCAGGAGTAGGCCCTGTGTGTCTAGGCCGCAGACAGGTCACTAGCAGGCGTTCACCTGGCTTCCTTCTAACGAACAAACGGCTATCACAGCGACCAAGGCAGAACCGGCTTTCATCAGAAAACACAACAGATCTCCACTCCGTCCTCCAATGAGCTCTAGCTTGACACCACTCACGTCGCAAACGGCAGCGGTTTGGAGTTAGAATGCACTGTACAAGGCGTCTGGCTCGGAGCTGCCCTTGAAGTAACCGATTTGTAACAGTTCGTTGTGTCACTGTGGTGCCAACTGCAGCTCGAATTTCAGCTGCAGACGCAGTACGATTAGCTACAGCCATACGCCGAATACGACGGTCTTCCCTCTCAGTAGTACCACGTTGCCGCCCGGAACCTGGTCCTCTTGAGGCAGTACTTTCCCTTGACCACTGCCGCCAATACACATGCACAGTGGATACATTCCTGCCAAGTCTTTCAGCAATATCGCGGAAAGAAAACCCACCTTCTCGTAGCCCTACTACACGACCTCGTTCAAACTCAGTGAGCTGTTGATAATAGCTTCTTCGTATTCTCAGAGACCTCCTTGACTAACATTAACCCACTACGTCAAATCTCAACTGTAAATAACGATCACGAACCTTACATTGCTTATTTAAAGCAAACCTCATTTGCATGTTCATAGTGTCGCTACTAGCGCCACACTTACGCGCGTAGCTCGAAATTTGAATCGACGTCATCTTTCAGATGTATAAACATGCCTACCAAATTTGGTTTATCTAGCACAGCTCCTTCCTAGTGTTGGGATTTTTTTTCGATCAGTGTATTTCTAAACATGCACCTTGAGAACACATTCAAGATATTTCATGTTTCTAACATCCTCCATTGTGATGTGCCTTTCTACATCGTTCCCAAAAATGGAGTCGAGCTCTTCATGAACTCTTTCCTGTATCTTTGGATTGAGGCCGATGCTATACAGAGTGAAAGCTATGCCCATGGCTGTCGTGTCATGACCCTGAAAAGAAGAAACAAATTTTCTGATGAAATTATTTTCAGTATAAATTCAATAGTTTTGTACTAGATAATTGGTATCGCATGGTAGAAAGACTATCAGTATTAGTACTAGTGGTGAGTTTCCGATCAGACAAATTAGGCAGCTACTTGGGACCCCTATGCAGAGAAGGAGCGGCAAACAAGTCCATTCAAAAACTATATTTTAATTACCAAATAAATACGCTTTAAAATATATAAATTATATGAATGATTGAAAATTTAGGATAATTATCAATTGATTATGTATCTATATTTTTCATTGCATTTGCGTGGTTGTTAAAATATTTATAAAACCCAACACACACTTCGATAATATTATGTAAAACATCAATATCCAGCTGATCATGATGAATAAAAACAAATATAAATTCACAAAGTTAAAAAATATTAAATATTAAACTAAATTTATCAGTAACATTTTATAAATGAGCTGAAATTTGAAATTGCATTGACCATCTTATTTAAAGTAACATCTCATTATTTACACTGCATAGGGCCACAAACTATCTAATACATCATGTTCTGAAACTAACCGCTTTCAACGATCAGCTGTTCCCCCAGAAATTAAAAAATTAACCAGCGTTTATGAACTACGTCTTATATTACCAATCAAAGCAGAGTTTTAAATTATACTTGTGAGTTATTTTAAAGAAACAAATGACAAAAGCTTTCACATTCGAGCTCATATTCCCTATATCCCTCCATAATTCGAAAAGATAGTCAATCGAAGAGAGAAATAATTAAAATTCGCGCTACAAAATATATATATATATATTACAGGAAGGAAAATAGTTAAAGATATAAATTATTAAAATTTATTGACAACAAAGGATTTTATCGATAGTTTCCAAAGCAAGAAATGAAACATGAATAAGTTGAAGCAATAATAAAAAGGAGTGATGTTCCAACATAGCATGACAAAGTGTATTTAAATATTAAAAACCTGCCCATGGAAAGTTTACTATGATGTTGATTTTGTTAGGTGAATATTATTTCATTATTTATATAAGTATAAACAAGAATCGTATACCAGTTATAATAATAAAACTATGAACTAATTTATATTAGCAGTTAAAAGTTTTAATGCATTGTATTATTTCCCCAACAATAAATTCTGGTGGTATAATACAATGATTTGAAACAGATCCGATGTCATTTTGCAGGTGTGTGGGAAAGCTGAGACAGAAAATGTTTACTTCAAACATGAAGGTGTCCACTTCTTCTTGGATGTCCTGTTCAGAGAGCTGCTGTCCATCCAGGTGCAAATCCAGTAGCAAATCCATGAATGCTTTTCTCTTTTTACTTTGGAATTCATTTTCCTTTTCATCGTTTTGTGAAGAAATTTTTTGGGATAATCGTTCCTGTTTCTTTTCTCGAATTACCTGTAAAAATTCATATTATAAACAATATATTTTTAATAATAATATATTTAACAAGCAAAATCGTTAAATTTGAATCTTTGGTATCACTTTTACTATTTTTATATTATTATCAATATTTTATGGTTTTGGTATTGGAAAATCGCGGTGTAATGTTTGAAGAAGAAATGTTTAAGCTCATAAAACAAATCATTAACGCCTACCTTTTCAGTAAAGCTATGCAGAATTTTCAGATCTCTGTCAAATCCTCTGCCGGAGCTGGTCAGGCTGAATAAAGCGTCGTACCACAGCCAGGGACGTATAGTGCGCTGATTAAAGAAGTCGCCTAAACTACGACAAAAAGAAAACTAATTCATAACCCTATTATAATGAAATTTAAAATCCTAGTTCTTTTTTAAAAAAAATGTTGTTTCTAATATCAGCAAAATATGAATTCTCTTTTAATTCAAAAGAAGGTTCATTATCGAAAATGCATTTATTAAATAACTTCTGATTATAAAAAAACAATCTTTGAAAGTTTGGATTAGTGTAAAACTGGATTTTCCTTTGGTATATTGTATTTTTTATATTTCTTAATTTCTCTCTTTTAAAAATATGAATTCATTAAAGGTCAAAAATTTCATTTTTGACGTAAAAGAATCGATAATTCTCTTGCATTTTTTTATATTTTGTAATTTTTCCTTTAGAAAATAACAATGCATAAAACATTTGGCAATGCATAAAAGCCTTATTTTTTACTCAAGGGAAATCCTTATTACATATACTATCCTTAGTAAATATACTAATTCATGAATAGAAATATATAATTAATATCATGACAACTATCATTATTTAAATTAATGTTTAGAGATTAGTAGAATTATACTGAAGGAAGGAACAAAAATCCATATTAAGGTCAATAAGTGTTATAGCTTCTAGTACCTCTTTCACGAAATTGATGTTTATATTATACTTCTCAAAAACGTGAGACATTTTTTTAACGGCCCATGACAGAAAATTTTATTTTAAATGCAAGTTTAGTGTCAGCTGTTAATAAAATATGCGATACATTTTTTTTACTATAACACTTTAAATAATCTTTAAAAATGTTCATCACTGAAATCTCATTTCAAACTGTTGATTTTTGTTTAATTGTCACGATATCTTCATAGATAATTTCTCTCAAAGATGGTATTATATCAAATCCAGATTTTTTTCTAATGAAATATGTTGCAAATGTCCTTCTTTTATCGGCAATTATAAAAAGCTTAAAAGTGGATTTATGCATAACTCTATATCAAATATTAGATTTGAATCGAAATATGTGAACAGAAAAATTTTATTTATTGATTGGATTTAATTTATTTCTTAATGGTATTTATATTTTTCTTTGTAAGAGTTACTTATTTTCTTCTACAGAATAGCCGTTGATAATTCTAAACTTTTGTTTTGGTTAATTATATTCTAACATATATTTTTCATCAGCATCCTGTTTTGCTAAAGAAAATTACTTTAAAAATTAATGAAATTAAGAAACATTTCAAAAATTAACCCTGCACAGGTCGCGGGGATTACAGTAAGACTTTAAGTGAGATTGATGTTTAAAAAATAATTAAGAAGAAGTGCCTTGTTATGTCTAAAGTTGATTAAAGAATGTTGATTGATTATTTTGGAGTTTTATTTTGATTTCAAAATGGACTACAATTATAATCCGCGCGACCTTTTATGTGACTTTATAAAGTGCGACCGGTGCAGGGTTAAAAGAATGGAATTGGATTGTGGGATTTGATAGCTCATAACCCTATCTGTCTCTACTGCGCCAACGCAAAACGATATTATTTTTAGATAGAATTTGGTTATGTGTGAAGGTTGATGTCGATTGATAACGTTCACATTACTTTAATAAAACTGAAATATTTCGTTTTTAAAGACATTATGGAAGAATTTTTTAGTAAAAAATCCCTAAACATCGGATTAAAATGAAACCAAAAAGCATAGGCAGATAGGTTATCCATATAAATAAAAATGAATGTTTGTCTGTATGTCTTTTATGAGCTTCCGTCATCCGATTCTGATGAAACTTCGACTACGTATTGCTTGCATTAATGCAAAGTTTATAGACATAATATAGTCATCTAAAGTATAAAAAATATTTTCAGATCTATATACCCCTTCTATTAATATAGGATTAACCACTAAATAACTCGCCGAGACACAACAGATTTAGTAAAGATGATATATTCAAACTAGACCTCAATATTTTGTAGCTATAGTACGTAAATGCAATGTATGTCTTTCTCTAAGGTAATAGTTTTAATAGAGAGTGTGTGATAAAGTTTTAGGGGAACTAATCCTATAGGTTAGAAATTTTATCGAAACATTTAATTAATTTTAGCGTTTTTTGTCGTAACTTCCGAAATTATTATAGTACAAATAATTTTGCACCATCTTAGTTTTCAAAAAATTATAACTATATTAAAGATTTATTTATAACTATATTAAAGATTTCATGGTATAAATATATTTTCTATGTTTAATAAGTTTTAAAGGAAAATATTTGAATAACATTTTTAAACAATAAAATTACAAATTACGAGAAATTATCATTCTGAAAGAACTCCAAGCTTTACAATTCTAAAAGAATACACAAATCTAATACATAAAAAAGAATATAATTGATAGAATAGAATAATAAAAATAGAATAAATACTATTTAAGCTTCTCCTTTACATATCCTTCAATTTCAATGAATGTATTCACTGCCGGCAAGAAAATAATATCATTCTTAATTAAACAAGGTAATTGTTTTAAATTCCAAACGATGTTTCCAAGATTATTTCTTCTGCAGCAGCAACTCTCAGGGTACTAACTAATTCATACATAAAAATCAAAATGCTCAAGTTCAAAATATTGACAAACGTTTTTAAAAGAAACCAAATGAGTTATTTCTAGAGTCTTTCTCTTACTTGTGAATGGCTGTCACGTATTCTATGTTCTCTCCCTTTTGAGCACCAATCTGAGCACCCATAACGGTTTCTGAAAAACAAAAGGCACAAATGGAATTTAATAATTAATTAAACGGATTCAATTCAAGCTCTTTAAGTGTTAAGTTTTATAGTTATCGAATCCACCTACATTTGAACAACCAGATAGACAGATTTACTCTGATTAGTTTTCGCTAAAAATTTGATAGAAATTCATAAATCTGTTTGATTTTAGACCCATACACCAAATTTCCACCTTCTAGAATAAATAATTTTTGAATTATCGGGTTCCCAGACAGACATAAAGAATGCCAAAAACAGTCTTTTTGAATTTATGCATATCTAAGATGCAGAGATTCGTCAAACTTTTGAGTTCAAATATTTTATACTTTTATATAATACTTTTTCAATACTTCGTTTAAAAGAAATTCAAAAAAAGAATGGTAAAATCTTTAAAAATTCAAAAATTAGTTCATTTTAATTAAAACTATTTGAGTATCTATCTCAAATAACATATGCATGAATTTATGTTTTGGGGCTTTTAATTCTCAGCAAAAATGATATTACTGTCAAATGAAAACTAAATACACTTTATCTAATATCGTCATTTCATGTTAAATATCGAGCTCTAGACGTTTAATCAATTAATTAGAAGTATGAGAAAAGCAAAGTTTGCTTTTTTTTCTTATGTATGTATACTTAATTTAATAAGTTTTTTAAATATATTTTTGGGAGTGTATTTCTTCTATATTAATATTATATTGCTTATTTTCAAATATATTAATTTGATTATATTTATATTATAATATAAATTTGAATTAATATAAAAATTAATTATAAAAATTAATAGAAACGTTTTGGATTCGAATCTTTAAAAAATGTCTATATATCTCTATATTTTAAATTAATGGAAATAGAGATAGTCTTTTTTTTTTCAAACAGAAGCAAAATAATCCCTGTTATACACTTGCCACAAACAATATCCAATGTGCACAATATAACTGTTGGCAAGATATCCACGTAGTCTTTATGCTGGAGTGACTGAAGCTTCTTCACAAGTACTAAAGACTGGTCGTTAAAAGTTGGTAAAAAATCTTCTAAGATTTTGAAATGAAACGATGGTGTCAGCAGCTTGCGCCTGGTTCGCCATTTCGTACCCGTGCTGTAATAAATATACAGAAAGTATTGTTTTTTCGATAATGAAAATACAAAATCTGCGAAATACGCTGAAGATTATTTTATCTAAAAAATTGTTAGTATACTAATAAATTTTCAATATCTTATATATATATGTAACTGTAACCATAAATATGAAAACATTTTTGGTATGTAAATCAAAATTATGAATGCCGAGAAAATTTATAACGAATAAATTCTATTAACTATAAATTCTACAGCCAAAATTCTAATCTAATCATGAGAGTTTCACTTATCTCCAAAATGATTACACGAAATAAATAACATTTGCATTAAAAAATTCAAAATAGCATTTATAATCAAATACGCTAAATGAAATATCTTAAGCCTTTCAAAAATGCAAGTGAAAATAACCGTCAAAAAATTATCCGGACAAAGCTTTTTTTAAAAAAAAATATAGTTACCATACTATAAATTGCAGAAAAATATTGTCTTTACGTATATGAAATACTTTTTCTTGTAAATCTCTGTCTTTAGATATATTTTTAAAAAATTTCAATTAACAATCCCACATTTCAAATTCTTATCTAAATTCTGAAGATTAAAAAAGCTCGAATTCATATAAAATTTTGTAATTTTTTAATAAATGGGCTAATAAATTATTAGGAAATGAAAATTTGGATCCCGAATGCTAAATAAAAATTTGTAGCAATTACATAATTTTTAGCATTTTTTTTAAATGCTAAATAATCTTCTGTTTTGGATATCTGACAAGGCTATTCCATACGCCATCCCATAATGCATTGCGCATTGCAGGTGTAATTAGAATGAAATGTGATACTGTAGCTGCGAACGTGAATGTCTTGTCTTTGTGTTTATTCAGTGGGCCGCGGTGGCCTGGTGGTAAGGTCACGTCTTCGGAACCGGAGGGTTTCAGGTTCGAGACTCGATTCCACCGAAGAACCGTCGTGTAAGGGGGTCTCTTGCATGTTAAATCTGTCAGGCCAAACGTCCTCCCGTTGCTGTGGTGTGGTGTGGAGAGGGGGTGCTAGTTCAGGTGTCGTCCTCGTCATCTAAACTTGGTTCAAAATTACGAGGTCCGTCCCAAAATAGCCCTCGTGTTGCTTTAAACGGGACGTTAATATAACTAAACTAAACTTGTGTTTATTCAGTGTGGGAATGTGATTACAAAAAAATGTTCTTGAAAACATAAGTCCTGTTGCTTCCTATACAGATCGTATTAATCATAATAATAATAATGATAATCTTGATTCCACTAGAAGTTTGTGTTTTTTAAATATATTTCGATATATAATAAATCCTTAATGATAATTATCATACATTAAATTACTCAATAAAACATCTTGATACGAGGGATTAATAATTTCAATCTCGCGATTCTTTAATAACATGGATTTATTTGTGTAAGGTCGTATAAATAAAGACACTCATATATATATATATAATATACGCTTAGTTAGAATTTTAGTTTAAAATTCGTATTTCCTGTCAGACATACATTCCGAAGACTTTCATGCCTTTCTTGTGCAAATTTTCATTCTTTTCACTTCACTTCGTTGGTTATAAGGGCAGAGAAATCACATAGAAGTTGATAGCATAACAAAACGGCTTCAATTTATTAGTACTGAAAAATCATATACACTAGTATGCGAAATTGTACCACATGACTACATAAGGAATAATATTTGGTTCAAAAAGCTCTGCTATAGATGGAATACTAAATTATGACTGCAGGCTTAATTTTATTCATACGTTCTTTTAGATATTCAAAAAATTTTGAGTCTTACCTTGTAAGAAGTCCACGACCAAGCCATCTTTCTAAAAATCCATACTCGAAAGACTTTTCTAAAGAAACGTTGCTGCCCAGTACAATCTGAAAAAAATTAAATCGTACAGATACATACAGTCGATTCCGGTTAATCGGACCACATCAGTACGCGATCATTTTGGTCCTAATAACCGGCTGTTCCGATTACACGAACATGCCCTATGTTACAAGACGAGACGTGCCATACGTAACATATTAAAATATCATTATGACCTTTATTGTGCGGTACACGCGTATGGCAAACATACAAACAAGAACTACTGTTGCTTATGAACTTTATTCATTGAAAAATAAATTTACAAACAAATTCTTTGAAACGGTCTAAACGATACTCAGCATGTGAAGCACAATAAAAAAAAAGTTCTTATCAAATTCAAGTCAACGTTTGAAGAACTTACTACCGAGCTGCCTGTTCTAAGAAACAAAGGGCTTGCTCACCTCCCACTGGTTATTTTCCCTTTCGGACTTTCTGCTGTACACAGGTGACTTGTGGCTTCTTTTTCATCTTCCCTGCCATTTTCTTTGGTCCATCTAAACGGAATTTTGGTTCGAATAAGCGAATAGTATTAGGCTTATGTACATAGGATTTGTTTCGGTTCTTTAAGAATCGGTCCGAATAAGCGGCTGGTCCGATTACCCGGTGGTCCAATTAACCGGATTCGACTGTATATGAGAGCAATTGCAACTTTATATTAAAAGAATCTCATGTTGACTCAATAAAAAACTGTTTGAATTAATATATCCTTTTAAAAATACCCATCTAAAAAAACAAACGTTTCTATTAATTTTTATAATTCACTTTTTATTAAATTACTTTAAAATCAAGTAAAGATAATATATTCAAGTGAAAAAATACGCAAATTTTAAATCTAGCAAAGAGTAGACTAAGTTAAAGCAAACTCGAATGAACTTTCTCGATAAAAATTGATCTATCTATCATTTTCATTTGTGACACGTGTAAAACTTTGATATCAGTCATTGTTATTTCTTTTTTATGAGTAAAAACCTTAGAAGTACTTTTATCCTCAGAAAAGTTGGAATTTTATCATCAACAATAATAGTTTTTTTTTCTATTGTTGATCATCTGTGATGATGAAAAGTGTTATTGGATTCTCTGACTTTGACGTTTCCGCGAACACCTGCTCAGAAAAAATATTCGTCTGTCAAAACCGAGCCTGTCACATAGTACAATTTTATCATAATTCTTTGCTATATTAAAAAGTATTGACAAATAATATATTTGAAGGAAGAAAATAGTGTAGTTGATCTAGAAGGAATAAAGAATGGCATTTGCAGATTTCATATCATTGCATTTCTCCATTTCTTAAGACTTCTTTCAAATGTCATATATATTTTCTACTTTATATATATTTTACAAAAATACAAACGTATTTTAACCGGATGACTAAAAGTAGTCAAAATAAATAAAATTTGATAAGTTTCATGTCTCTGATCTGGAATGCTGGTGAAACAGTAGAAAATGTTTGCTTCAATTGAAAAGATAAACTGGGTCTGAACTTTTTTATATGCAGGTATGATATATAAAGTTTGATTGTTTCCGTTGCTTGGATCTGATTGATGGTAAGACAAAAAGAAAAATATTTATTTCAAATGGTATTTGAATCTGAATATAAATTTTTGGAAGACAGCAACGATATATATTTCATTAGAACATCCACACTATAAATACATAATGCTTAATATAAAATCTTACTTATAATAAATAATAAATAGATTTTTAAAAGTATGTGGTACAATCTTAATAAGCCAGTAACAGCCGCTAGACATAAGTGTTCGCTTTTGTCAAATGGATAAGTTACTGGACTTCAAACGCAAATATCGCAGGTTCGATCCTTGGCGGAATTCAGCCTACACATTGGCACAATCCCGCCTACACCTTCGCCGCATTAGTGGCATCTGAATATGAACTTTCAAGCAGCTGTCGTAGCGCCACCTACCCGCAGCAACCAACGCAGAGTCGTCAAACTCACTTGACGCAGCGGCAACTCTAATCGCTCGCCATAACGCTGGGCGCTCTGAATATTATTCATCTCTACCGGCTCACTAGTAGGAAAGTTTTGTGGTGACATCTTAATATGCCAGTAACAGCCACTAGACATCAGCGTTCGGTTTTGTCGAATGGATAAGCTATTGGACTTCAAACCCAAACATCACAGGTTCGATCTTTGTCGGAATTTAGCCTACACATTGGCACAATCCCGCCAACACATTCGCCACAAGTAGAAGGAAAATAGATTTAAAAAAGTATAAGCCCAAGTGCATTGATAACATTTATAATTTTAAATGATGTTTCTTTTCTACTATGTACTTCTATACTTCGGAACTAACTCGGTGACCTGATCTGGGTATCTTATGCGGAGGGCTTTAGGTTCGTGACCCAATTCCACTTAAGAGCCGTCGTGTGAGCAGGATAGACATTAAAACCATCCTGGGCAAACCCATTGATATGGCGTGGTGTGGAGAGGGGGTTGCCAGCTCAAATGCCTTCCTCTTCATTTGCCCGCGGTCCAAAACTACTAGTTCCGTCCCAAAATAGCCATATTGGGGCTTTAAAATGGGAAGCTAATATAACTAAGCTAAGCTAAACGAACTCATCTTTAAATTGAACACTTATTCTTCTTCAAGTGCAAAACATCACCAAATGATATTTTGAAATTCTGTAATCGAGATTTTATAAAATTTAGATTATTAGAATTTCAAAAATTTCCTTTCAAATTTAAATAGCTTTGTTTTTCGAGACTAACATTTCCAAAAGAATAGTATTGACTTTTCAAAAACGCCTTTATTAAAACATTATTTTACTACAAATTAAGTTTCTGGGATTTAATTCACTGCTTTTTTTTGATGTTATAATTATACACCAAAATTTATTTGCAATTATATATAGAAGTTTGTAGCTTAAATATATTTGACTGATAAGTTATAAAAAGAGCAAGGTATGTAAGCCTTTAATTGAAAATTTTAGGACGTATTATTTATGGCGATCTAGCTGGTCGCCAAAGGCGGCTAGAATCAATATCAGACCAAAACAACAGACAGCTTCACTTTCAAAGCAGAAATGAAAGTAATCATATGGCAATTGAATAAATTGCTTTGGCAATCATATGGCAATTGAATAAATTGCCTTTTTTCTCTGAAATGTTTCAGCCAGCAAGTTTCTTCGGTGACTGAATGAAGGGCAATACACGAAGATAGTTGACTTGATTTCTATACCAAATGAAACCTAATAATAGCGCATGCGTCGAATCATCGGTGGTATAACGGTTAGCATAGCTACCTTCCAAGCAGTTGACCCGGGTTCGACTCCCGGCCGACGCATGTCCGATTTTTGGTTTCTGCTTTCTTTAAATATGAAACAAGTTGGGATATTATCTATTTATCTCATTTATTACAACTTAAAATCATATATGGATTATCCGAAAAAGTTCAGCTTATAATCGATAGCACTGACTTGGCTATGTTAACTGACATCATTATACCATTGTAAGTTCAACCATAAAATTTTTGTACTGTTTTATCATTAGAGCTTGGAACAGTAATATTTGTGATTTCTGCAAAAGTTTATGTAGTTAGAATTCTTTTTTCTTTATAACTCACTAAAACAATCAATATCCTGAAGGATACAATCATTATTTATCATATTTTACTCTTTGTACTAGGAGCAGTAATGTTTGAGATTTCTTCTAAAGCTTATGTTACTAGAAATCTTCTTACTTTACAACACACTGAAAAAATAAGTTTCAATATGCAGAATGCGACAATCATTATTTGATAAATTAATCTGCAACATTAAACACTTACAATGGAAATTAATGGTATTGATTTTACCTATTTTGTTTTCGTTACAGAATTTCTCTCGCACATTGAAAAGATTATTGATGCATACTTGATCTGATCTCTATGTCAATTGAAACTTAATAATTTATCGATTTTTAAAGCGTCGCTGGTATAACGGTTAGAAGGGTTGTTTTCCAAGCAATTGACCCGGGGTTTCGTTCACGGCCAATAAAGGATTTATTTTCATTTTTTCCTTTAAAAATTTAAATATTAAATTATTTTAAAAACTATTTTAGTAAAAAAACTCGCAGCTTCATCAGAATTTTGGCTCATTATGTAATAAAGTAAAATTACTAATCACAGGTATTCAAATCTTTTCTGCAAGAATAAATTCAAAATGAATAATCTTTTCAACGCTGCAATAAAGCAACAATTTATTAAAGATATATTAATATTTGAAAACAGCTGAATTTAACTACCTGTTGGAATTTCATTTTCATAATTTCTGTAATTTGGTCTGAATACTTTCCTTGGAAATTTTTTACCCAAGCTTCAAATTTTGTTTAGCATATAACTAGTAATGATATGGATATCTTAAGTCGTTTTATTCACCATGCTGCATATTTTCTAAATTTTAGCATTTAAAACTGGCTGTATTTTAAAAAATGATCAGCACTCTTTGATTCTAAATTTAAATGTTTGTTGTAGGTACACAAATTTTTAGAAATTTTTATTAAAATCTTGCCTTGTACTGTAATCTCCTCAACATAGGAATATAAGCCAATTCCACATAATTTGATTACCAGCAATTGGTGAAAAAAGACAAAATGAAATATTAGCAACGATAAAAAGTATTTAAATTCCATTTTAATAATAAAAAATATGGTCATTAAATATTCATAAATATTTTTAAAGCTTTATTTAAAAAAATAGAAAAAATACATATAACAAAAAATTGGTATAATTGAAAAACTTATTTTTTGAATTTTAAAATAATTGTTGTGTTGCTGTATATAACAGCTAAGATTCAAAATTTATTCAATTTCCAGTGAATTATTCAAAGCCTAATTAAAATATTTCTAAAAATACCTCGAGATGTACATTATCACCCTTCAAAGTGTATATGTGTTATATTTGGCATCTTTAAGTCAAACAATTTGATCTCTAAATTGCCAACTCCCATACTGACACACACATACACACATCTTTAATATTAGTAATAATTTGAATAATGTTTTGCTTTTAGGATTAGTTGTCTAACTTATTTAAAAATATTTTTCAATTTTCAAATTTTTTGGACTTTTGATTGCTTATTCTATTTAATTATTTTGGATTCCGATAAAATAATCAAATATCAGACCAATTTTGGTCCTTTTCGCTACTAAACAAATTAAACGGTAGAAAAAAAAAATGGAATTTTAAAGATTTTTCAAAAAAATTTATTCATTATTTTATTTGAGATTATCGTCAAAGGTATGTCAAAATTGTAATATATTCTATTGTACTCTTGTTTTTCAGTTTCTATACGAAATTTTATTTTAATTAATTTAATCTAATTAATTATTTTCCAAAATATGTAAGATGCTTTTTTTTATCGTGTTCCAGTAAATAATCATGTCACTAGAGATAGACAGAGTTCCAGATTGAAAAAAAATGCTTTGAATGATAGGAAATTGTATATTTTATCTTCTTCGGGTCAAAAAATGTATTTCTGAAGAAAAAGTTCTACAATTTTTAAATTTTTATACGTCCTATCAATCATGTTAAATAATAATTATAACAATAATAAAACTCGACATTCTAAAGCTTACGATAAAAAAAGTCCGAGTTATATCTGAAATTAATTGAAATGGACCGAGTTATATATGTTTTAATACAAATAGGAGTCTTGATACATTTATTCAAAGGAATGATTTTCAAAATCTCACTAATGACCCCGAATTTATATAAGTAATTTAGCTGAAATAATGACGTTTCCTAAGTCGATCCATTTTCGTGGATGAAGGTTTTTTTAATGTTGCAATGTCAAGAAAATTTTACGAAACATGATTGAGAATAGTTAATATATTTAATTGAGATTATTGAAATAATTGAGAATATTTAAAACATCTAATTTCACAATTTTTTGAAATATACATTTATAAAACCAATTAAAATATATTTCTGCTCATTATTTAAGGCCATTTTTAAGGAAACCAAACACATGTAAATCACAGGGGGACATGTTCGGGCTGTAGGGCCGATAGTCAAGATGCTCTCAGTTTAACTTGGCCAGTTCCGCGTGTTTGACCCTGGAGAGGTGTGGACGCGCTTTATCATGAAGCACAATACCACCCTCCACGAGCAGCTAGAGTGTTGATCTTGATGGGCCTGCGTAGTCTTCGGAGTGTCTCACAGTACAGGATTCGATATTTCTTCAATGATAGAGGAATTCAACAATTCACGCCAATTGAACGGTGCTTTTTATAAGAGCCTCTGCTCCTGCACATTCCTGTGTGCTCCAATCTACGCTGGAGACTCCAGTCATCTCCCTAGATGTCTTGCTACGTTTTTTAAAAGCGTCATTGATAAATATGTTAACAGTTACGTTATTACGGTATTTCGTACCCTTTCATTTGAATACCCCTTGTATATGTATATCTATTGTGGTTAGATTCCGTATAAAAGCCAATAACTGTATGCATGTCCATTGGCATCTCTAAGTCTCTACACCATGCTAGCAGATGGACTTTCGATCTTTAATGGCAAATTTAATATGTACCAATTTCAAACCAATCGGCAATGAAATACGATTCTGGACTTGTATCTTTTTTTTCTTCAAAAGAGAGTTTTTATCCACCTCTGTCTTTCTACCAATCTTTCTCTTACTAGTATACCTCCACGAATCCAGTTAGGCCAGGAATAAATTAGAAAAAAAAAATATTGCATTTCCTGGATTTCAAGAAACAGAACGCCAAGTAATTAAGAACTTGCTTGGTCATTACTTATTTTTACATATTTTAATACCAACATGCTTAACATCAAATAAACTTGTAATTCTTATTAACAATTATATGATTTATCGATTTCAATTCAAATGACTATGGTGATCTGTATTAGGTGATGAAAGATATAAATTTACAAATTTATGCGTTTTTTTCGAATTTTTCAAGACATACTGTAAGAATATCCTTCAACTTCAACCAAGTTAAAAATTATATTCCCATTAATTGTGAATATTTTTGTTACTGGGTCATTAAGAAAAATGCTAGAAATTGATATAGAAAAAAATAATTTATGTTCCTCCTGTGGTATAAAATTACACATAATGATTTAAAACTTTATGCAAGGATTATATTAGGTTTTTATGACATTTGCCTACATTATTGCAAAAATAGAACAGAATTTTGGGTAAAATAAAAATATTATTAAGCAAAATATTTTTTAAGTATTTGAAGCTTTTTATTTATAAAATGCAGCTTCCAATCAAATTATGACAAACTTGCAAAGTATATGAAAAATATTATTAAAAATAGATTAAAATATCAAAAACTAATTCTATAAAGATTCCAGAAATTATGGGTATTTTAGTAACTAATTTGTAACGCTTGCGCAGTTACAAATTATGTATTAAAACACATTTTTTCTTTCGTAATGTCAAATACAGTTTTATAGAACATCTTATGTGAAGGGGATCCTAAAATTAAGATTAAAATTTGCCACCATTCGTGCAGTAAAGTGTTGGCAACCCTATTAAAAATCATTTGACAGTTGATAATTTACGGTTAGTAAAAATGGAGCGTTACGTGACAGAATAATGTGCTTTCATCGCTCAAAAATATTTCAAAATTAATGGAAGTCTGGCTGCAGCAGTTCGAAAATTTGAGAATTTTTTCCCTTGATAATGTGATTTAATGCTATTGGATTGCTTTTTATGGAATTATTTAAAACTAAAGGTCTTGGAATTATTTGAAACTAAAGGTCTTGGAATTACTTGAAATTAAGTACGTGCTTAAGTGCCAACAAGGACTTGTGCATTAAAGAAATTAATTCAACCCTGCATCAACAAAACCCAACCACATTTATGCAAAATGCGACAAAAATGTATATGTGTCAGCAAAACCGTGGAGGTCATTTTTCCTATGTGTAGTTCCGTATATAATCCTATACTGTGTATTTAAAAATTCAATAAAAATATAACAATTTAAAGGAAAAAACTGCGTCTTTTATTTAAAACAATTCTTATTCATATTAAATCAAGTCTTAACACGTTGCTCTATCTCGTAATACTCATATTTTACTAACCGTAAACTATCAGCTGTCGAATGGTTCTTTTAATAAGGTTAGTACCACTTTACTGCACGAATGGTGGAAAATTCAAATCGTTTGTTAATATAACCTATATAATAAAATTCAGTCGAATATCATTAGGATCAGAAAGGTATATGATGTTGCACTTCATGAGAAGATAAGAGATAAAAAAAATTCCTGGTACCTTTCAGGAAAAAAATCAGAAAGAAGAATAAATCTGAAATTGTCTGGATATTTTTCATTGGGTATTATGGTTCTAAAGTTTTTAGCAGTAAATTTATCTGATTAACATGGAGAACTGTTTTTAAGGTGAAATGGGTGTACTTACTTCGAGTAATTGTGGAGAAAATATGGATATTATTGGATTGAGTCCAACCCAGAAGCAGTGGATTCCTTGCTTTTGAAACAACAAATTAGTTCCTATCACACGCTCAATTATATCTATCAAAGAAAGAAAAGGAATTGGCACTTGTTTTGAACAAATTCCAAGTTATGATTTTTTGTTTTAATTATTAGTCTAGATAGATAAATCATTAACCAAAATAATAATAAATTGATTCATTAGAGATAGACAAAGAAATAACAACAAAGTAGTTTTAACCGAATTATTCTGTTCAATGGAGCTGAAAACTTTAAGTGTTTAAACTGTTATTTTCTTGATTTTAATACTTAATTTTGCGTATTTCTTGATTATTTTTCATTTGTAGAGTTTTATTTCAATATTTATATCTTCCTCATACTAAACAGCTCCTTCCATCTTTGTAAATTGCTGAGAGCTTCGACTATATATGTGTCTAAATTCAGACAGAATCTTGTTCTGATAATTATGTTGAGTTGGACAAACCCACTGTGTTTGCAATAACCCATTATTGCAAATCCAATAAGATCACATATGCGTAAAAGTGACATAATAGGATGCAATTGTTTCGCCAAAATAAGTACTTTCTACTTTCCACACTTTCCGCACATGCATAGCCATGTTGGAATCACAATATTGCCTTAATGTAAACTCTGCTTCATTTCGATTTTTGAAGAAACATTCACACGAAGTACATTATTGCATGCCAGCGTCCTGGCATAAGGATCGTGCTTCTTCCCCTTGTTCTGGGAGTCCCGTGTTCGAGTCCAGATTCGGGCATTGTTGATTTTCCTCTGTTCTATCTGTGAGATGTGTGAATGTGGTCTCCTGTAAAAAGGAGTTGTGCAAGCGAATGAGTGATGTGCGAGTGGTAAAGTCTTACTCTTGGCACTGGTTGGTACTACAAGAGACTTTCCCTATCGACTCAAATCGTTGTCTTCGTAACAGTGGGCTTGTTTAATGGCAAGTACCGTAAGAAGCAACAATAACGACGTTATTACTCACAATAATTAGACTAATGCGAGGGCACTTTAGCATTGCTGTTCAAACAAAGGGAAATGTGTAATCCTTTTTTTTATGTTTTGAAGATTTAATGTGAATGTTGCTGTAAATAAATGCTTTCACTCCTAAATTACAATACCTAATGCTCTACTTTCTACATCGATTATTACAACTTCGTTCTCTAGTTCTTTGCAATTACGGCATACCAATACTCTTCACAAAGCTCAAACTACAAAAGAAAATGCACAAAGAATATTTTACGATATAATAAGACACATAAAGGCACAACAATAAATACAATAATTTAAAATTTAGCACATATAACGATATATGTAGAAGGCAGAATTAGGGGGGAGAGTAAGATTTTATGATCCGAAATATTGAATTCTACAAATTCGATAACAGATTTCAAAATAATTGGGACATTTTCACTTTCAAAGGGATGGAAATATTTAAATATTTCAAGTGTTTTCTTAACATTATAATATTTATGGAAGGAATATTACTTATAAATTGGGAAAACATGATTAAAAATAAGCATTCAAATGTTTTGGCAAAGTGTGTCACTAAAATCAATGGTTCACTATAGTAAAAAATGAGCGTTTCAATTTTATTTTCATAAATATTTCTTTAATTTGAATTCTACAAATTCGATAACAGATTTCAAAATAATTGGGACATTTTCACTTTCAAAGGGATGGAAATATTTAAAAAATATTTCAAGTGTTTTCTTAACATTATAATATTTATGGAAGGAATATTACTTATAAATTGGGAAGCATGATTAAAACTAAGCATTCAAATGTTTTGGCAAAGTGTGTCACTAAAATCAATGGTTCACTATAGTAAAAAATGAGCGTTTCAATTTTATTTTCATAAACATTTCTTTAATTTGAACAAAAATATTTTCCCAAGTACCCTTATGAGCATAGAAAAACAATACTACGTTAATTTTTAATTACTGGATTTTACTCTTATATTCTGGTATTAGGTTGGTGCGTATGAAATGTCGGATCCTTAAGTGATTGTATAAAACTGCATATCTTTCTTCAAAAGCTGTTTATTCAATCAAAGTATGCTCCATTCGCTTCAATACACTTCTCCCAACGAGATTTTAAAGCGTAGATGCTTGCCTTAAAAAAATTTTGGTCTTTAGAATTAATAAACTCTGATATCGAGTTTTTTTGACTGTCTTAATTTCATAGTGTTTGCCCCTTAAAAACAGCTCTAAATGCTTGAAAAAATGAAAATCGGTCGGCGAGAGATCCGGTGAATATGGTGGATGCTGCAAAACTTCATATTCCAGTTCGTTCCAGCTTATTTCGCTCTGTCAGTGCGTGCGGTACCCACTTGTCCATCTTCTTAACCTTGCCAATCTCAGAAAGGTGTCTCAATATCGTTGTATGGTCAAATTTCATCCTGATAGCAAGTTCCCTCGTGGATACGGCTGGATCCGCTTCCACTAGAGCCTTCAGGTCATCATTCTTCACAAACCTTTTGGGTCTTCCGCGCGGCTCATTTTGCAGTGAAAAATCGCCAGTCCGAAATTTTTCGAACCAACGCTGCACTTTCCGATCGTTAACCGTATTCTCCCCAAACGCTTGGTTTATGTTGCGTGCAGCTTTTGCAGCACTATTACCAAGTTTGTACTCATATAAGAAAATGACGCGAATGTCGGCAGAATTCATATCGGCAATAAACTCAAAAGAAATAACAAAAGGGAAGACCTTCGAGAAAACCTATTTTGCTGAAATGAGTCTCTGGCAATGGACAATACGACTATGAATGAGGTTATGCCAAAGACAAAAGTATAACGAAAACAGGGAGACAAACGTCCGCATGTAAAGAGAATTCCGACATTTCATACGCACCAACCTAATATTTTATGATGATTTAAAATACTTTTTTTAATCTTCACAATTACTTCGATTTAGTTAAACATAAAAGTTAGGTGAATCAAACAAAGTTAGGGGAATCCAGACTAAACTTTACGATAGTATGTTTTAGACTAGGTATCTAAATATCTTTTTACTTTTTCCTTCTAAACATATAATGCAAATCTCTTAAAAAGAATTAAAAAGAGAGATTGAACCCATTTCAATCATTATATATTTTGAATAGTTTCAGAGATTAGTTTTTTCTTCATCTTTCATTTCTTTTTTTAGGGGAAAAGTCAATTTTGAATAAATTTTCATTTAACATCATGATTCAGCTAGATAATTCAACGAAATGAAAATGATTAGGATTGTTAAAATAAGAATCTTTTTCGTGAATGCAACAAACAGCTCCTTGCAGACTTGGCTGCTTCAACCACGCACACTTTCTTCCTAAACCCCTGTAACTCTCACCCAGTTCCTTATCCTCAGAACACTCAGGTCTCTTTCCACATCATCCAGCCATCTAGTTGGAAGGCTTCCTCTGGCCCTGGATTCCATAGGATTTGAGGGCGATGTTTTCAGGGCTTCTCCAGGTAATGTCGAGCGTTTATAACCTATTGCTCCGGATAACCAGTGTTATCTGTGGTTGCCTGAAGATTTTATATAATTCAAAATTGAATCTAGATCGTCAAAATTTTCTCTCTTGTACTGCGACAGAGATAATGAAATTATAATAGCCGGCATTAATTCTTAAGTAAATAATTTAATCAATTTTTTAAAAAAATGTTGTTTGAATAAAAGAAAATTTCTAATTTTGTTTTAGCATGTGGCATTATTTGTAAGTTATGAAGGTGCAATCACAAAGGATGCCTTTTCTTAAATTTTCGAATCACTCGATAAATTCATAAAACATCTTCATATACAACCATTAGTTCATAAAACATCCAAATGACATATTATAGCTAGATAAAGGAATTTTTTCTAATGGAGCTAAATATTGTAAAAAAAATTATCACTTTCTTTTTTTTTCTTTTTTTCTAAATTTAAAAACTTATTTTTTTATTTTAAACTATAACTACTCTTATCTGAAATCATTTATATATTCCATTCCAAAGATTTCCTTATTAAATTATCAAAATTTTCATGCAAATATTAAAGCTGAACTCAATAAAATCTACGAATTATTTCATAGTTAATTTTTAGATAGCATACTGTGTTTAAAGTAACACGGAAGTTTATATGAAATAGAACTAAAAAATGTAAGCCATAGTCCGAAGACGAAGGCAGCGCTCCCCAAGCGGGATGACATTTGACCCCTCTGATTTTAGCCTACACCAGCCCCACTCGTATAGTTATTCTTGGATTGAATCGGGATGTAAAACAATAGCACTAGACCTGGCACAGAGAAACATTTTTCGAGGATTATCTATCAGTTGCGCAGTGAAATATTTGGTCTCTCAAAGGTGGTGTAAGATTGCAATAAAATAGCATTAACCCATTTATCTCCAAATTAATTTAAAACAAACAGTGAAATAATTTTTTTTAAAAATAACATTAAAAACACTAAGAATAAAACAATCATGGAATGTAATTTAACTCAACTGGAAAAACACCTACAAAATAAAAAATAAAAAATCCCGAAACTTTAAGATTTGGTTTATGAGTGATATTAACAATTAAAAACTATTTTGAGGTTCTAAAACACACGTAGTTATTTCTTAAAGAAAGTAACAACAAAAGCAGTAATATAAAAAAAAATATTTCGATTTCTACTTAGGTCAACAAAGGAAGTTTTTATTTTAGTTACTTTTTATTAAATAATTATCAAAAATATTATTAAGTATCAAAAAATTATTGACTTTCGCAAGAACTGAACTACTATCGCATTCTTCATCTTCATGCAAAAATTATTCAAATCCTTCTATTTTACCGATTGTTGATTTCAATTTTCATTACAAACTGCTTAAATTATATTTAAAGAATAAAAAATTAACTAAATTTGATCAATGAATTAATATTTAAAAAAACATTAATACAACAAAATAACGACATTTTGCCTTTAAAACCTGTATAATGGGTGGACTATTATAATTAAAAACTATTTTGAATTTCTGAAATACAATTACAATACAATAATAAAGAAAGTAAAAAAAGGTACATATCTATTGCAACATCTATTACAATTTGGCAAAAATATTGAGATATAATCGTTCTCGGTGTTAATTATTTAAATCAAATACAAAATAGGCCAAACAAGGCTAAAATCATTGCTAATGGGATAGGGAAATATTGATAATATTAGCTTATATTTCAATACAAAACCAATTAGCATTGAGAGGAATTTACTTACAGACTTTATTTGGTGGACCTTTTCTTTTCCTTCTGAATATTTTTAACAGCCATCCGAAATTTTTTTTCAGAAAATGTGTTGGAAGTCCTGGTAACTTTTTAATATAATAAAATCGAAATATTCTACGCATAAATGATTTAATATAAAAAATTATTACTGATAATAAAATAGCACAACTCAAATTTCCCCAGTCAAAAAATTCCAACATTTCTGATTATCCAAGAAATTAAAATTATTTTTCAAATGAAAAATTATCAAAAATATAATTTAGAATCAATAATTAAAACTGGGGATATTTTTCATCGACTAAAATTCATTCCGAATTGTTCATTCTAGTATGAATGACAAGCATTTACTTGTAAAAATAAAGATGGCGATAGATTTATATACGTATATATACATATATATATATATATATCGTTCTTACACCTGCTAACATGTTTTTTTAAATGTTCCAGGAAAAACGGTATTCTGAAATTGTCTATTCATTTAAAAATGAAAGATTGATTCATAGAGAAAGGGATTTTCTGTGGATTGATTGCAATGTATTCTCTATGGTTCCATCTGTTAGTGATTTTAGAGATGAATAGCCCCGCCATCTCTTGGTGACAAGTTGAATCTCGAAAGGTAATTTAAAAAATATCTTATTTCTTAATTTGGTTTTTTATTTTCTTTTTTGAAAATATTGTTGAAATGTCATATATAATAAAAAAAATTTATATAAAAAATTAGATTTTAATTTATGTAACTATTAATATATTTTTTTCAAAAATTAAATAATAAATCTATAAAATATATACATTAAAAATGCAACTAATGATATTAAATTTTTGGAAATTGGAAAAAAATAGAAATGAATAATATTAGCACAATACACTCCTAAGTATTCTTATTGCGATTATTCGGCTTCCGCGCTATCCGGCCTAGTTTCATTTGATCGTAATTGAATGAGGAAGGTTAGCTTGCTTTGACAACTTTGCCAATGCATTGGACTCGAGTATTTGTACGATGCTCTTACGTGTTAGGAGCAAAATAAAGGTTGTGACAGAATAAAAAGCAACGTTCTGGTAGTTGTTCATTGTGTCGTTAATGCGCAACAAACCTCAATGGTTGCCACTGTTCCTCTTAATAATTGCACAATGCAGTATGTACAGTATTCGTTGATTATTGTTGGGATATGCTTAAAGTTTTTTTTATTGCACCATAGTGGTGATTTCAAAATGGATGATAACCGAAAAAAAAGTTCTAGTGACTACGGAGGAGAAATTAGCAACAAGATCCAGGTGTAACCGCAAAAACCGACAACTGCTTCTGCCATTTACATTCCACTTATTTTAAGATAAATTAAGGGCTTAGTACTCAATAGGAATTGAGAAAATAGGTGTTATAACGGAGAGTTTTCGTATAAAAAGTTATATTTATTATATTAGTGGATAAAGAAATGAGTTCATAGAACTCCGGCTTATACAGCTTTTTTGTTATCCTTTCTATCTTCCGCAACATTAGGCTGGATGCTCAGGAGAGTACTGTATCTATAAAAGGAAACAACGAGATAGATAGAGACAATAAGAGAGAAAAAAAGTTTACAAGTAATACGGTTTAACTTCAGTATCAAGCAATGAGGAAATTTTTTTAAGTATGCCCATTTTTTCATCCCTGTTGTATAAATACCAAAAAAATCTGCAGCACAATAAACAAAATAATGTAAAGCTTTTAATATAACATAATTTATATGTCTAGCAAAATATAAAATTTTAATATTTTACTGATAAAATTATTAACCTTCTCATTTCTATGATCCTAACTTCTTTAAAATCCGCAATTACAATTACAAATAAAACTGACAAAACCTTCAAATGAATGTATGACAATTCACGAAACAAATCATAAACATTCAATCAGAAAATATGGGAAATTGAAACTAATTCTATTTAAATCAGATCTTTTTCTAAAGATTCATAAATCACCTATCCGTCTTCTTAAGGTGGTGACAAAGACTAAGCAAATGTAAACCACTTTGAGTGCCCTCAGAAAACTTCCCCACCTTCCAAGCCTAACTGAAATGAAAGTATCTAACAAGTAATAGATGTGATTGAATGAATCTCAAAAAACAAGAAAAAAGACATGAACATAGGGAAAACCCAGACTTTAAACATTAAATTTAAACGGAAGCTACGAAATATTGTAAATATTGTAAAATTAACATAAAAAAGTGAATGCATTTAAAATTGCGTGAATGCATTTTAAAACGCATGAAAATAAATTACAAATGTACAGGTGTGGTAAAGTTACATATGAATAATATAACATGCATGAACCCTATTTTAGTTGACACATTAGGAAGAATGCAGTGCTTTGAAGGAATGTCATTGTCATGTGACATGACCTCTCAGACTTTTGACATCAAGCAGATGAATCACAATCTATTTGAATTGCAGCTCGATTCATAGTTTCCAATCTTGTAAAAACTTTGATATACATTGGAGTTATATTCCAGTGCTACAATAAAATGACAACTATCTAGTACTTTCAATTCATTTTTGATTTGTCTAACCAATAACAACAAACTGAATCCGAAATGTTATGTTTGTGCAAACAAATGCAAGAGGATAGTGCAAACTGACATTATGTGGCATTAAAAAAGACGAGAGACAGACAGGCTGAGACATAACAACAGTGCAGTGACATAGCACAATTAACAATAACATCTTTCAACTAGAAAAAGAATGTGTCAAGGGCCCTGATACGCTTCCAAAGTTTCGGGGGGAAAATGAGGCATTTTTAACATAAAATTAATACCAAAAAAATCAAAATAAAATTGTTCGGTTTTCCATCTGTTTATAAGAAAGAAACCAATTGCAATTTTCCAACAACTTTTTCAGTTTTGAAATCAATAGTGTTTTTAAAATTTTTTAAACTGTTTTCCTCTTTTGAGACCACCTCAATTGAAAGGTTTAAGATTGATAATTGTCTATTCAATTTATACAAAGCATATAAGTTAAGACAAAACTCCACTAAAATTAAAAGCGATTCCATGTTCAAGATTAAATTCGTATATTATATTATATAGTGTTGTCAGAATAGATATTTGGCATTGTTCCAGAAAGATTGACCAAAGTGTTTTCATTAGTAGATTAAGAGCGACAATAATTGCACGTTTTAATTTCGCTTAATGGAAGTGCGTTTTGATGTAAATGCAACTATGCGTAGCTTTCTTTATAACCACTATACTGACGTTTCATAGATATCGTTTACTGTTACATAGATAAACCGAAGATAGCGAAAACCTCTTGAATTATGATGGTGATAATATCTGAAGAAAAATGATACTAATGATTTACACAAAATGTGTTATTAAACATGATCTAAATCGTTTTTGTTTTTTTTTCAAAAAATTTAATATTAGAATTAATATTTATGGCTATTCGATAACTACTTAAAACTTATGAAAATTCTAAATATAATTAACTTAGGTAATCACATTTAGCTTCATGCTGAATCAAGCATAAATAGTTGCTTTTGCGAATCTACTATTCACATTGATTCCATTTGTATTATTTTTATGACTGTACAAAATGTTATTACTCTAACTCCTAAATATGACGTTAATGAAAACATATTCTGTTGTGAAAAAATGGATTATATTGCTTATCTACTTTTCCCTTTAAGATGTTGGCAATTATTTTAAATCATTGAAAGAATAGAAATTCATAAATAGTTTGCATTCTACAGAAACCTAAATTTTCTTCAAATTAATTTTGCTTCAAAATAATTTGACGCTTAAGAAAGATTTTGTAATGATTATTTAATTAATTTTTTAATTAAAGACCGTAATCCTGTACTTTAAAAAATATTTTATCATTATTAATATTATTAATATCATTAATATTTGATGAAAATATTATATATTTTAATTTTTTTTATTTAGTTGCTTCAGCAATGCTGCACATCAAGCTTAGTTAAAATTCTGTACTATCTTTTATAAATTATTATTATTTTGTGAGAAAATTAGCTTTAGAAAGTTTTTTTTAATTTACTAAGAGCTGTTTGTATATTTCTTCAAAATTCGAAATTTCAAGACAGTTTTTTTATTGCTTACATTTAATCCAAATGATACTCAACTTAATTCAAAACTAGCCATTTTTGGGGATCGTATTAGAATTAATTGTCAACTAAATTTAATGAGCTCCATTTCATTAAAGAATATTTTATGTTAAATTACACTTGAACTTTAAAAAATTTAGAATTGGTTTCATTGGTTTATCACGCTTGCAAAATAGCTGGATTAATTGGTGCAATCGGTTCAATTGTTGAGGTTGTAACTCTATAAAACATTTATCTGGAAATATACTCTGAAAATGTAAGTATGTGAGAGTAAAAGATTGTTATAATACACACATATATATGTGTATGGTAAGCAAATTGAGGAAAGATTAAAATCATTTGAAAATTACCAATAAATTAAAGAAACATTTCATTTTTCAATAGGAAACAAAATGGGAAAAATAAATTTTTAAAATTATTGTTCATATTAATAATAAATGACAATCAATTATAATTAGTTTTATGTTAATTTATATAAAGTAATTTTTTTGTTAATCGATATGAATAGTATTTTGTATTCCCTTTTACACACTTTGTCATTTTATTCCATGCCTCAATAATTAAACCCGTTATAAATGCAATAAGGAGTACAAAAAAAAGAAATGAAAACTTCGTTAAATATATTATTAGATCTAACTTAAGACTCTTATTAAAATTAATGAATTTAAAAAAAAACCTGCTTATTTGAAGAAAAAAGAGCAAAAAAAAGTATTTTTAACTTAAATTAATGAAAAAAGCAAAAATTCTTAATTTTGTATATACAAAAAATGTGTAAAAGCGAATTGAAATTTATGGCCCCTCCTAACAATCATTTATATGGGCCACTATAAGTAGCAGGGTTGTTATATTTTTTTTTATCTTTATTAATTTTTATATTCAATGAACATTTTTACAGCTATATTAGTATCAAATAAATTAAATGAGCAATATAATAATATAGTTCAGTTGCAAACCAATTTTATTAAAAACTTTGGAGTTGTAATAAATGCTTACACAAACTACCACAAATAGTAAGATTGTCCTTTTTTAAATCTTAATTAGTTTCATTATCTATTACAAATTTCAAAACTATGCTCGTATCAAATAAATTAAATAAACATTATAAAAATAATTACCTTAGCTAATAATAAATAATTTTTAATGAAAATTTTTGAAATTACGCATCAGAATAGAGAAAGATTTTGACATAGAAATCACGAGACCACCGGAGGTATCTGAATGCGATCAATCAATGAATGCTTATGTAAAGAAGTACTACATTTCATCATGGTAAACAGAAAAACACTCAATAACGGTAGGTAAATATGTTATAAGTTTTGAGTTTTAAAATAGTATTTTTTTAGCATAAAAATTCAATTAACATAGTAAAAAAAAATTAATACTTACAAACACCAGGGTGGAATTTTCCTTCTCTTGTATACAATTTTAGGACCCACGCAATATTTCCTATCAGAAATTGTGGTTTTAAACCTGGTAACTTTTTAAAATGGCATAGCCGAACTTGTTTCCGAAAGAATAGCTGAATACAGAAAATTGTCAAAATTATTAGAATAGCAAAAACTAACATATTTAGCAAGTATTTTCTATTATCGCAGTCTAAAGAAGATATAAACACTTCTTAACAATACAAAAGATTTCTTTTTTTTTTCCATCAGAAAAATTGCATTATTCAAAAGAACATTGAACCTTAAAAATCAATGAAAAATTCGTGATGCCCTTGTAAAATATATTTTTAGTTTGTAAAGTAGTGCATTTCCTTACTTATATACAACTATTTCCCATCTTTTTATGGTTGATAACACATTATCTCTGAAAATGATGAAGATGTTATCAAAACTTAATTTTTTTATATTTAGTTGGAAAAGAGTTATCTTATTAAAGCAAACGAAAAACTTGCTCATCTCTTTTATCAATCGATGGTATCGCCATCTTTTGGTCTATGTAGAAACTACTTAATTTAGAAAGTTCGTGATATTATTGAATCTGACCTTGGATGACAATGTAACTATTTTCGCATAATACGAGGGCCATTCAGAAACTAACCTCCGATTGGTCACAGTGCGGGTAGTGGGGGGAGTAGCGCGCCATCTGTGCATTCACGCACTCAGCAGGTCAGTCGGCATCAAGCCGTAGTCGAGTGAACATCGTACCTGAGCTAGTTTAGTTTTTGTGGCAGTTTGAAATGTGTGCTGCAATAGAAAATCCCGCCAAATGTGAGGTGCGTGCTGTTATAAGGTTTTTTACAGCCAAAGGATACTCTGCAGCAGCTATTCATCGTGAGCTTTGTGCCGTGTACGGACCAAAAGTTATGAGTGAAGGAGTTGTCCGTGAATGGGTACGTTTATTTAAAAGTGGACGAGAAAACGTTCATGATGAAGAGAGGAGTGGTAGACCATCATTGGTGACTGACGAACTCGTTCAGACAGTTGATGCAAAAGTTCGTGAAAATCGACGTTTCACAATGGCGGAGTTGTCTACTGATTTTCCACAGATTTCTAAGACTCTTTTGTACGAGATAGTCACAGCAAGATTGGGTTACCGTAAGTTCTGTGCACGATGGGTGCCGAAAATTCTTACCGACCACCACAAAACTCAAAGAATGGCCTCTGCATTAGACTTTCTGTCACGTTATGAGGACGAAGGAGAACCATTGTTAAACAGAATCGTGACCGGTGACGAAACCTGGATTAAGTACGTGAACCCTGAGACAAAAGAACAATCAAAGATGTGGGCACATTCAGATTCGCCTATCAAACCAAAAAAAGCCCGGCAAGATTTTTCTGCCAGAAAACTGATGGCAAAGGTGTTTTGGGATGCCAAAGGGGTGTTGTTGGTTGAATTCATGGAACGTGGGACGACCATTAATCAAGACGTGTACTGTGAAACACTAAAAGCATTACGACGGGCTATACAGAACAAACGCCGTGGTATGCTGACTTCCGGTATCGTTTTTTTGCACGATAACGCCCGTCCTCACTCTGCTCGCAGAACAACAGCCCTTCTTGAGTCCTTCAAGTGGGACGTTTTCAACCATCCACCTTACAGCCCAGATCTGGCGCCAAGCGATTATCACCTCTTCATGCATATGAAGAAATGGCTCGGGTCCCAGCGGTTTGATGACGACGAAGAGCTCAAAGATGCGGTCACAGGCTGGCTCAAGGCACAAGCGGGTGATTTTTATGCAGAAGGAATTTCAAAGCTTGTGAAGAGATACGATAAGTGCCTCAATCGTAATGGAGACTATGTCGAAAAATAGTGCAAAGATGTAGTTGTAAGATGTATATATTAAAATATTTTTACTTAACTTGGTGTATTTTTTTCAATTAACCGGAGGTTAGTTTCTGAACGGCCCTCGTAAATCATTTCCGTAAGGCAGTGTATCCTGTAAGGTTAATAGAATCAGCGTTCATGTGAAATAAAAATGAATACATATATTAAAACCGTATATTAAAAAAACGGTAAAAATACGAAGCATTTTTAAGGGGGCTCTCATTTCTCCATTTTTAATAATTATATATTTCTTTAAAAATTTCGACACGAAATTCATTCGCATTTCCTATTTATTCTACTTTTAAGATTTCATATTTTGTTCTTTAATTAATAAGAAAATAAATATTTTCCCAAAAATGTTCTCTTGAAAGATTCATGGGGGGAGAGGAGGATCATGCTTAAGTATTGTTATATAGCCTTTTAGTCCATACCCCTGCCGCACCCCCAAATTAGCGGCAATATCCCATGAAAAATAATGAAGCATTGTACAAAAGTATAATAACGTCAGGAAATAGATAAATAGTCTTATCATATTTCCCAGCAATTCATAAAAATATAATGATTTTAAAAAACGTTATTATTATTTTTTTAACTTCCTCCCATGAAGAAGAGCACAAAGAAAAGGATTGTGATAATCAAAATAATTTCAACTGCATATTTTGGGTAATCTTCACTTTTCATAATTCCTTCAGTTGAAAAAACACATTTTTAGAATGGCTCTGTTTGTCTGTAAGCACGATATTTCAAAAACACTTTACAAATTTGGTGCGGGCTTTTTACAATAAATTTGTAGAGTTCAAACAAAATATTAAAAACCATTCAGATGACATCTGTCTTTCCGACAATCCGAACGTGATAACTGAGACGTAAAAAGTAAATAAAAGGGTTGTCAGGATCTTTACATTCATATACATATAAACATGATAATTTAAGACAGTAACGACTAAAAGAAATAAAATTGAATTTATAGTTTATAAATATTTTTGCCTTAACCCATCATATGTGTTCACACGAATGTAGCTTAACGCCAATCTTACTAATCTTAAATCCACCGTTCTGGTCGAGTCTTTTAGGGGTTCTTTAGAACGTTGACCCACATCGGCCCAAGAACCATTCCCCAGATGTTGTAACAGTTATAAAAAACAGCTTCAGTTTGTAAGGCTTAACAAAGTCCACTTCAATGCAATACCGAAATCAGTCATTTATTATATGAACTACTCACCCCAAAATGAGTGTATATAGCTGTAAATGAAGGTAAGCAAAACGGGCAGTTCACTGTTCACTTCGAATAGCCAATACGTCTGTCCGTATATCATTCGCAGGTATAAAAATGCGAAATGTAATGTAATATTTTCCATTCAACTTTAACATCTAAATAATACATTTTTATCAAATTCGTCAAAAGGTCCACAACCCGCCAGTCTATATTTTAGCTGCGATATATATATGTGTATTTTATTGCGTTTACACATAAAAGGCAACAATTTAAATGAATGAAATTTCATATGCGATATTGTTTCTAAAATTCCAACTTTGAGACAAATTTTGTTTTTTGTCGATTGAAAGGAAAAAAAAGCACCGTAATGCACTTTATGTTTTCCTTACATTATTATCAAGCTTCCCATGAGCAGAACTTTGCAAATCTGAGCATTGGAGGTGTTCATGAACATGTCTGAGGTCCATAATTTTAAGCTAGAGGAAGAATAACATCCTTATTAAAGAATATGCAAGTAAATGTTGAGATCCCGCTCCTCTTGTTATTAATTTTTTATTTCCAAATTGTTTTTGATCCTCTTATTCCGATGACATAGCGTTTAGAGAGTTGGGGATTAAGAGACAATAAATGCTCGGAGGTAAATTTTAATGCTTCATATCAATCTGTAAGGAAATTAATTTGAAAAGGGAGGAAAATTATGCAGCACTCAAGATGTCATTTACATTCACTAAACCACTGATGACGATTTAAAGAGAAGAAAATCATACAATGCCCTTTTGCCGTCACTAATTATAATTTCTTGAAGTTTAAAAAAAGTATCTATAGTCCTTTTAATCAGATTTTCCTGCTACGCTTAAACGCCACGTACCTTATAGCCAAATCCATATGAGAAAATATGAATTACGCAAAGTTCATTACTGCAGATTAACTAACAGGAATCCGAATGATTACAGTCAAAAAACCATCAAGAAGCCATCTGCAGTGAGGAATTCAAACCAGAGGGTTTTTAGATGGGAAAAATTTGTTTAATCCAAAAGAGATATATCTAAAAATGGGCCTGGAAGTCTCTAGAAATTGGGATTACGGAAAAACAAAAACATATATATATAAATATTGTTTCTATAAATTCTTAATTACGGTTACTTATATCTGAGTTATATCCAACTTTCCATTAAACCATAGTGATTCGAAATAAAGTTAATTAAAAATGGAAAAATGCAGCTTAGCAGAAATTCGTACAAATGTTGTGGAAACTTAACATCGCACAGTAAGTAAAGCTAAACTTTTATTGTTATTAGATCAAAAGACATGAATATCTTAAAGGTTCGGCAGTTCATTTTGCGATATCATTTAGAATCGTCTGGTCAATCAAATGATTAAAACAATTTATTTTCTCCTTCAGCACAATCAAACATATAAAATCTTAACAATTCCTATCATATTTTGTTTGTAAAATGTATCTGTATATAAAGTTCTGAATCACCCTTTAAAAGTTCATTTTGTAAACTTAACTTCTTGTTGTGTTTCAACTAGAGGTAAAAAAATTTTAAGATTTTTTTCTGAAAACATTTTTATCATTTCAAATTACACCACACAAAATTAAGGAAATCCGTGTTTTAAATTACCAATTAAGAACAAAATCAGTTTTATAGTCTAATTTGGTACCCTATCGAAAAGCATCCGAAAAAAATCCTGTTCAAAATTTATGATCTTGGATAACAGAGGTTGATTTACCTTATTAATCAGCTTCCTGCAAAAGTAAAATGGCATCAAATCTCAGAAACGATCTCCTTTCCGATTTCCTGGTTCCGGAAATCGGAACTAGGAACTACTCTAAACTCTAAAAATGTGCATATTCTCTTTACTTGTGTTGTCAAAAATAATGCTTCGTGAAGCTTGCTCTTACAACTCCTACCAAAAGATTTTGATAGACAATTTCACCTTTCAACTTCATTACCGATGGACTGTTATACTGCTTTTAGTTTGCAGTTTCATCATAACTTGCAAACTTGCTCTAGGGTATTCCTTTTCCTGTTTAAAAATTGATGGCTTAACCCAAGAACAACTGGAAACCTATTGTTATGATCACTACGCTTACTCTTGGTCAAACACGCATCCGGAATTTCGCAAATACCAAGATTTTTATCCTTGGGTTAATCTACTGTTCCTGGTTCACTCCTTCAACTTCTGTATCCCACATTTGTTGTGGAAGTATTATGATTCGAATGATATTAAGAGATGGGCAAATATAGAAATAGGCGACATCCGGAATGAAATAAGAGATTTGAAGCTATGCTATATCGCCAGTTACGTTCTTGCCACTCAAGGTACACATAAACTGTACACTGGAATGTACATCTTCTGTGAATGCCTGAATTATGCTATATCTCTAGCTCAGACATTGTGGTTAGGATTCTTTTTTAAAGCGACAATTGTCTTAAAATTCCTGAAATGGTCCGATTTCCAGAAGGTTTATTTCCCATCTACGGGTAATTGCTCCATCACTGTGGACGAAGTTCATGAAACTACTTGTTTTCTTCCTTTGAATAAACTTTACATGTACATGTTCCTCTACGTTCATGCATGGTACATAGTCTTGACTATCTTGTCTGGAATAGTGCTGATATATCGACTTGTGCTCCTTGTGCCATCAAAAAGAGTTTCTATAATGAAATTCTCCACCGCTGGGATTGATAAGGAAACCCTCCAATCCTTAAGCCTCCGTTTTTCTTATGCTGATTGGTTCTTCTTGACTCGATTCCAGGGAATACTGTCAGATTTTGATTTCGCTCATCTGGTAAGAAAGATTGACATATTATCAGTTTATATATCTCCCGAAGGAAGAGGTGAATTTAATATTTGTCTTTCAAATGAAGGATGCTAAGAATTGGATAGTTCTTTAGATTGTTCACTTATAAATAATGTCATTCGAAAATATAGCGTCTGATCTATTATCAATGAAGCAAAAAAAGAAATAGATATAAATTTTCCAGCATTTTGTAATCAGATAAATTGTGCATATTGTGAAAATGAAATGCCATGTACTCTGAATGAAAAGATGACAATTCATGTTACTGTGCCAGCATTTCAGAAACTTACATTGCCGTAAATCTAGATCATCAGAAACTAGTCAATAGAATACGGGATATAAGCATAAACCAATGGTTAAAATAATAAACCAACCCTTAAAATAATAGTATATTTGTGCTTGTATTTTTATTATATAAATCTTGCTAATTTTCTTGCATTATTTGTCCTTTTTTTATGTATAATATAATGTACTGAACATTGAGACAATATCTCTAATAATGAAGCAAATATCTCTAATTATATATATATATATATATATATATATATAAATTTTGTTTGATATTTTGATATAAAATATTAAAAAAATGATTAAGAAGTAAGGTTTCTACATTCAAAGCGCATTTTTTTAAACAATCGTTTAATAACCTACTTTTCGATAAATTTCTTTTTTAAAAAAATAAAACACTCTGAAATTGAAATTTAAAGCAAAAATTATTTATATGTATTTCTAATGTATTGTTTCTGTTTGAAAGATTATCGAAAATATTCTAACATCCAATGATATCAAAATTATGAGGCGAATTTTTTTAGCACTTCCAACATCCATCTGACTGTCATATATTCTATTATACTCGACTACAATTACCAATATAAAACTGAGTTAATAAATTTGTAAATATACATTATCAGAAGAACTAGCATGTGCATCAATTTTACAGCTTTACATTGGGATAAAAATACTAGTTTTTTAAATTTTTAGTACTTAATGTTTGTTTAAATTTCAAAATAATACTATCTTAATAATCGTACTTAAAGATGAATTCGTCAACCTGTTTTTGAAATGGTACATTATCCGGTTTTTTAATGAAATTTGTTAAAAGCCACAACATTAAAATCGAATAATTATCACAAAAATAACATCGAAATTATAGAAACATAGATACCATATATTGCATTTAAATCCATTTTTCTGTTAGAAACAAAATGTATAGAAAAGGACGAGAACAACAAGATTTCTATTAAATACCTTATAATCAGTCAAAGCAATTTTAAGAATCGTTTTTACCGTTTAAAATTATATCTTAGATACATCTCATTATGTATCAAAGGTATACATAACAAGAATTAAACTACTACAACTGTTCATACTTTAATAATTTTTAAAAGAATAGGAGCAATGTAAAATATTTAAAGCCTTATTTTGTTTTTCTTTTAAGGAGCATAAGTTAAAAGCATAAACAAGTTTTTACTAAACATTGTTCATAATTACCCAAAATAATTTTAACAGTATTCGTGTTATAAAAAATTATTATTATTACATTATTGTATTCGTGTTATAAAAAAAAGTGTTTATATGTGAATATCCCATGTATTTGTGTTGGCGTTCTGAAGATTTAAGAGCTCCATTTCACTCAAGTTTATATAACCTAAATAGAATTAAAATTCACCAGGATCAAACTATTTCTATATAAAGTGAATGCTCTGCAATAAAAATTACAAACTCAGACATTAAACCACTGTTGTAAAAACCATGATCCGTCTCAAAAAAACTGCTTCACGCTAATTTAAAACATGACATTAATAGGAAAAAATTAATCGGTTGTCTTGTAAGTATAAAATAAGTAAAAGAAAACTTCTAAATTCGTTTAATAATAATAATATTTAAAAAATGCATTTGTTTAAATATAGAAGTCAGATAAATAGCAATAGTAGCAATGAATAATGCACTATAAATTTTTTGGTTAAATATTGATATTATACATATTTGCATGTATTCTGCTTCTTTATGAAGATAGCGGAAATTCGAGTTTTTAAATTATGTTACATTTGAGTTAATTATTACGAAACGAAAGTGGTGTAAGTGCTGAACTTGCACAGGATGTGACATATTTTTTAATCTGTGCATGTATTTGTTGTGTGAACAGGCATTGACCTTTTAGCGTTACCATGTGTCATTGACCCATTATATACCCATTGACCATGGGTATTTCATACTTACTTCTTTACTATCAAACTTAAATGCTGTGAGAAACGATAACTTTAAAATTGATAACGAAAATTTATCTATTTTCTTAATAATGTTTGCTTAATTAATTTATATGAATTTTTCTTATTTATGTCTTTGAATTGAAAATAAGTATTATTAAATTTAATCCAAAACTTTTAAGTTGAAAATTAAAAGCTGACAATTATATTTTCCATGTCATAATAAAATAAAACTTCAAAACATTTGTAATTCACTACTTGAATTTTAAAACTTTTGATGATAATTTTGCAGTTTTCCCACATTTGAACTAATCATTGTCAGAAAATAATTATTTATATCTGCCTCTTATACAGTGAAGAAATTTGTTTAAAATTTTTATTTAGAAATAAAAAGATAATCGAAGTAAAAACTAATTTTCTGAATGCTACAATAAATTTTAGTTAATGTAGTATTTCTAATTATTAAATATTAAGTTGTCATGTTAAAACTATTCTTTATTAGCTGTCATACAGAAGAGCAAATTATCAGTTTGATATGGTTAATAGATAATTTAAACAACTCTCGCCAATTACGTTTTTTTATAAAAAAATTTAATGTTTTAACTTAATTTTCATGTTTGTAACTTATTTGATACTAAACAGTCTTCTACACCAATTTACAGAGATTAGAAACTTATATCTTAAATTGTGTTCAGTGATAAATGTTTTAACCTCATAAGTTAAATAAAAATGGACTCTGTTACAAGAAATGACGGGAAAAAATGTCATTTTTTTTTCTTCTTTTACAATATTGTTTTATTGCCTAAATTTCTAACTGAAATAGAAATTTAGTTAATTAATTTACGTCAGTGTTAATGCTTTGCTATTCTTATTCGTTACACGTATAAGAATATTTGATATTACACTCATATATATTACGGATATATATAATCGTACATACATATAATACGGATATCTTGAGAAGTACACCTCCTATTTATTGTCATTTTTTTTTTGGACATAAAAGGCTACAATTAGAAGACAAAAACAGTTTATTCATCATTTAAAAAATGGGCCCTAGTCTAATCAGACACTTTAATTAACTTATAAAATTATTTGAAAAAAACTTTAAAAAAAAGAAGAAAAATGTTACATGTTTTAAATTTTGTAATTATTTCAAAATTATGTATATTATTTACTTATTCGACGAATCCTCGCTACATTTTCTATTTTTAGAAAAATGAGAATATAAAAAGAAAGAAAAAGTGACACATAAGTTTTAATTTGATGATTTTACGTAATTTGTATTTGATGATTATTATTCCATTCAAATATCTTTTTTTAGTTTAAGATAATTACTTAATAAAAAGAAAGTTTAACCAGCTTGATTTATTTGCAAACTAAATTAAGAGGGATGTCCCCCAAAAAAGTTTACGAGCCCACAAAAAAAAGGATTTATTGACAACAGACGCAGGATACAAATGGTAATTTAGAGAGATATGTGGAGTATTCAATTATGTATATTCAAATAATATGCATAATATGTATATTCAAAAGAACGACACCATATACCATTTCGACATTCATAGTTTCTCTCCCCGTACACTTCAAAGTTTTGTCTTTGAATATTCGACGTGAACACATTCTTGCCCCATAGAAATCGTATCAGATCTCACACCTCTGTACGACACCACTTCTCTAGACGTCGTGCCGTTACTGTCGCTGTTTCATGTCTCAGTACTAACATTATCTGCTCCAACGACCAGTCTAAGACAAGTACGGCCTTCTGTCTCCACTCTGAGTATTAATATTCTCATCCACAATTTCTACTTTCCAAATACTGCTGCTTATAAACTGTTTTTTTCGATCACCTTTCATATATCAATAATATAAAATCTGATGCATTAACAACATTTTAGAGAAATATTTGGAAAGACGTATTTACTTAATTTATTTGTATTTTAAAAAGGCAATAATATAGTCCTTTTTAAAAAGATCCCTGCTTAATTAATTGTCAATGTTGTAAGGTATATCTAATATGCAAAGTCCTAACTGAATCTCATGGAATCTTTTTTTTTTTTGCATGTTTTAGAGGTGTATGAAATATCATTCAAGAGGACGCGAATTTCCAAGCTCCATTAGGCTTCGCCATTGCTTTCCCTTCATCTAAACTAACTTCATATTCCTTTCACCTGGTATCTTTAAACTCCTTATTGTGAGATGAAAAAGGAATTATTGTTCTCTCTTTTTCAACCTTGAGGATGCTCCAAATCTTCCCAACATACTCCAATAGAATGCCTACATATTTAAATACAATACATGCATCAATTCAAATCTAGTTCAGTGGCCTTGACATATTTCTCTAAAAAATAATAAATATCTTTAACTTTTTGCAATTCAAAAAATTGTATGTCATGCTCGTATTGTATATCGTAAGTTACTTCTCAGTGGTGAAAACTGATATTTTGAGGCAGTTCAATTTTTTTTTTTTTTTTTATATTATTCTTACCAGATAGATAAGAACACGTTATTTATTTATTTTGTTAAAACTTATATAAATTATTTTTCCCATATGAGAATCCTAAAATAATATTTGAAAATCACAAAATTCCTATAAAATTTGTTTCAATTTTATGGAGCTTAGTTCATTAAGCGAGTGATTCAGAACATCCTGACGTCACATGCAGGCTTGATCATTATATTCGGTATCAGTTTGTGATGAGTACTTGTTTGAAACAAATACTTATTTCTGCATGGAAAAAAATTTAGCCTGACAGCAATGTCGAATTCGACTTCAATTGTTATGAGCATGTGCCTGTGAAGCCTTAATCGAAGAAATTATATCTCTGGTCAAAATTATGAGATTAGAGATAAATGACAGTGGCATCGATAAACTGTTGGACGAACATTCAAATTATGGACATGTTTTGGTATGGTATTTTATAAAGAGAAAATTTGCAGATGAGATTCAGTTGGTTAAAAAGAAATAGTAGTTTAGACATCAATAATTTTCCAAATTAGGGAGACACTGAAAGCATGGAAAATTATTGCATCACACTTTGAGAAAATTGTCCTAATTAAGCAATAATGCTGTGTTTTATTTTCATCAAATTTTGAGGCATTGCTAAAGATAAATATCTATAGAGAACTTGTTAAAAAACATGCATTACAAATAATAAATTTCATAATCATAATTTTTTTAGCATTTATTTCAGTTGAGTGTATTGTACTCTTTTATACAGATTTCTACAAGAAATTTCGTTTAACAAGTGTTATGCATTAACGGGTTAATACATGCATCAATTAATCGAATTTTGATAGTTGTAGATGAAATAAACCATTCATAGCTATTATAATTCAATAATTAATTACTTCGAATGCATAGATAAGTCAAGTATTCAATTCATTTCCATTTGAATCAAATAAGAAAATATTTCCAAAGTAGGAGGTATCATCTTATTAGATAGTAAAGAAAATAAAGCAGTTAAAGGGTTAATATTGAGATTTAGGACCAATTTTTTTCGTTAAACTAGATTTCACTACATTTTAAATAGATACCTACATGAGAATTGATCAAAAAATTATTTTCTATAGTTATTTTCCTTCGTATTTGTTATTTTCCTTTTCCTTGATCAATAAATTATTTTCTTCGTCATCTGACCACGGTTCAAAATTACAAGATTTGTCCAAAAATAGTCCTCGTGTTGCTTTACAACGGGGCATTAATGTAACTAAACCAAGCTAAACTAAACCCTACCATTAAAGCCATAATTCGGCACAGAACTGCATGTTTAGTTGTAATTAATTCAATATTATTTATTTCAATTATTACTTTTTTCGAGTTAGTAGTTTTACATGCATGCAAAAGTAATTTGGAAAAGAATGACAGGCAAGTTCTTCATAAATTTGTCTCAAAATTTGATGCAGATGCTAAAGCGGTTTAGCATATTTTATACTTCTAGAGTCATAAGATTTGTAGTTATCGATTTTTTAAAATTCAATCAGACAATATTCATATTAAATAGATTTCATTCAAAACATAATTAAAAAATTATATATATTTTTACTAAGACCTCAAAACCAATTCAGTCTACCTCTTGTTGTTTTTGAGTTACCATATATATGATTTCAAAATTTTATTTTCTTCCGAAAAATTCCGAAACATGGAAATTTGATAAAAAGTCAAATTAATTTTTTTATTTCTATACTTTCTTTTTGCATGCTTCATACACGAGAAAGAAAAAATAAATGAATTCGGCATTTATAAAACTGAAACTTTCTACTTCAACTGATATTAAGATTCTATATAACTTTGCTTAGCAAAAATAAATTTTTCATTCTTTTTTATTAACTATACTTATGAATAAGATTTAAGTCTTAGTAAAAACACTTTCCACGTCTCATTAATAAATACTCATCCTTTTTTGTTATGTTAAACAATAGATTCATTCCAAACCATCCTTATAAAATCATCTATTATGATATGAATTCTAAATTTTACTCGGAAATTTTGCTAATCCTTAAGGAATATAACAATGTTAAAAAGGATAACGTCTTATAAAACAACCTCAAAACTTTCTTGCATACTTTCTAATAAAGTATTATCCACCATAGACTACAAAAAAAATTGTGCATCTTGGTTAAAACAGAGAACACCTTGCATGACACTGATCTAGAATAATACATGATCTGCCCTCAAGTCCTGATTCAGGCATGGTAATTCTGTCTCTGTTCTAAAGGTGAGATGTGTGAAGGTGCCATCCTGTAATAAGGGCTTGTGCAAGTGAATGAGGGATGAGTGAGTGGCAACGTTGTACTCTTGGCCCTAGTTGGAGTAACTAAAACAAGAGATTTACCCTAAAGGTTTCAATCGCTGTCTTTGTAACAGCGGGCTTGTTCAATGGCGAGTGCCATAAGAAAAAGCATAACAACAGAAATATTACCCTTTGATGTGCATTTAACATTTTATATGTTTCTACAGTATGATTGTTAGAGATATTTTTTTGGGTGATTAAACCCTGACTGGGGGTTAATACTGCTCGAAAATCAAATTTGTGTTTCGAACGGGTTTTTCCCAACTGATTGAAAGCAAAATTTGATTCATAGCTACAAAATCGAATTTGATATATTTAAGTCATTCCGTTTTTGAACTATCGCGTTCACATGCTTTTGAAAGTACAAACCAACAAATTATCAACCCCTTGTTAGATCTGGCACAAAATCTGTTATATATCTATACAATATATGTTAGCACGTTCACTGCCACTACCCGCACCTGATATCAGGACCATCAATCTAATTAGATGACCCCTTCTTTACTATCTTTTAACTGTTGCAGAAAAGGTGTCATCTAATAACACAGATGGTTTGTTACAATAACATATTATTCGTAACGCGCTGGCGCGTCAGTGGCAGCGAATGTGTTAAATCCAATCACCAAATTTTATCCAAATAGTTCTCTTTGTTTCATAATTAAGCTACTTGATCAGATGGACGGACAAATTTCCATTGAATGGAATTTTCTCAAAATTTGATAGAAATCTACAATTTGCTCATAAACACTCTATACCTAATTTTATCCTTCTAGGGAAAAATATTTTCCAGTTATCTTTGTCATAGGTGGACAAACATAATACCAAAAAAGTGATTTTTGCTCTCGAGGGAGTATAAAACAGGGAGATATGTCAGTCTTAATTTCGAATTTTTTGACGTTTATAATTACATTATTTATACTTCGTATACAAAAGAGTAAAAAGCATAGAAAAAAATATATTTATCATTATGAGGAACATTCTAATTTTCAAAGGAATTATTCTTTTTCCAATAATTATCTTGAAAGTGTTTATTTTATTTTTTACTTACTAATGCAAGTTTGCACTGGTTGTTTACATCCCTAGCACCTAAATTGTGAAGGAAATAGTATTTTTCTTTTTACTACTTTTAATCACACTTCTGCAGTTTGTGTTCTCTATACTTCCTGTATGATAAGGAGTTAACAGAAAGTTTGAAGCGTCCTTTCTCACTTCCTAGTTCCGCTGCTACTGCAACAGTGTTACATGCCAATTTTTCGCTTTGAATGAGAAAATGCTTCGTAACGCTTACGTACGCCTTGTTCCAAAAAAGATTTTGGCTGAGAATTTCGTTTTTCATCTCCATTACCGATGGACTGTTGCATTGTTGTTGGTTTGCAGTTTCTTTATAACCTGCAGGCTTGTCCTGGGACACTCCTTTTCTTGTCTAAATGTACCTGGATACACTCAAGAACAACTGGAAACCCACTGCTATGCTGAGTATGTTTACTCTTTGCCTGTTCAACTTCTAAGTCATCATGTAGGAAACAGTGCATCAGTAGATCCATCTGTTCATGGATTTCGCCGTCATCAGGAATTCTATCCTTGGGTTAATTTACTATTCCTAGTTCAGGCATTTATTTTCTATCTTCCTCATTTGTTGTGGAAATACTACGATTCGGGTTACATGACGAAGCTGATCGCAGGTTTAGAATTAGCCAATGGAAAGGATGATAAAAGAGGTTTCGAATTATGCTACCTGGCCAAGTACGTTCTCGCCACTCAAGGCAAACACAAAATGTACACAATAATGCACATCTTCTGCGAAGTTTTGAACTATTCTATCGCTCTGGCACAGACTCTGTGGTTGGTGCACTTTTTCATCGTGACTGGCGTTCCAGAATTTCTACCCATTCAAGTCTTGACGTGGTCTGATTTTCGTAAGTTTTACTTCCCTCCAAAAGGAGTATGTTCCATTTCTGTGAATAAGACACATCACCCGACAACATGTTTCCTCCCTTTGAACAAGCTTTACATGTACATGTTTCTCTTCATTCATGCTTGGTACATATTCTTGACTATTGTGTCTGGAATTGTGTTACTCTACCGAATCGTGTTGCTTTTTCCGTCACAAAGGGTTGCTGTCATGAGATTTTCAGCGCCATGGGCTGAGAAAGAAACTCTCAAATCTTTGTGCCATCGTTTGTCTTACTCTGATTGGTTCTTTCTGATACGATTTCAAAGGGTGATGACAGACATAGACTTTGCTCAAATGCTTGACAAAATAGCCATTGTTTCTGCTTGCAAAACGTGCGATCAAACTGATGAGGATAATAGATCGTCCTTTATATCAGATGATGGACATAAGGACCTCGGTAGTTCCACAGCTACTTCACCGGTTTAAATAGTAGTTTTAAAATATCAGATATTGACATTTTTTACGAATAGACTATGATAAGCGAGTTCTCCGATTTAGTGTTATTGCTACGAAAAAATATTGCAATTTACTCCAATGTTTACTTTCTTAAAAATCATATATTCATAGAAAACAAGAGAAAATTTTAGAATCACAAAATGGAATCTCAAAAAGGAATGATAGATGGAGCACTGTTTATTTTTATCAGGAACTCTGTAATGTCGATAAATTTCTGACAGCGTACGTTGTATAAGATGTTGAAATAACTGAATGCAAGTGATGAATTGCTTTCCAGCTTATGAACAGAAGTTTTAGTATTTGGAAACGTATATGTATGTATTAAAAATATATTAAATATATATTGAAATTATATTGTTCTGTGTTCAGCATTCCAGTTATTACCTGTGTTCAGCATTCTATCCTAAAAGGATAGAAAATAGCAATAAAAAAGTAAAATAATTTACAGAAAAGTTCATCATACCTTTGATAATGTATATTTTATTTTACTACATAGTACATGTAATAATTTATCTTTGCAAGGATTTGTATTTTTTAATTTATAATATTTTGTATACATTTTTGATTATTTACGTTATATAAAATAATTAATTTAATGCAATGAATTTAACATTTATTAAATAGCACATGATAGTAAATGAATAGATCTGTGCTCGAATGAATATTACTTTGTATAAAATAAAATAACACCATCTATGTAACAAAATTATTTATTTTGAAGGAAATAATAGATTTCAATTAAAAAATAGCAAATAGAAACAATTCATCAAACTACAAATAAAATTCCTTAGCTAATATAATATAATTTTAAGGTGAGGACCTATAGTCAAAGGATTAAATATATTTAAGACAAGGTTTCATACCACTTTAAATAAAATGCAATGAGATTTATGTTTTTATGTTTATGTACACCATTTATAAGTTTGCTCCATTAACTTAAAATTAGTGCTATTTATAAATTGAAACAATAAATTCCGATAAATATTATTTCGACTTGTTATGCAATACTTTTGGTCAGAAAATGTAGTAATTTTTAAGAAGTAAACTTGTAATGAATAGCGTTAATTTTCTCCAATTCCATACTTGAGATTATTTCTATCATTTTTGGAAAATGAAAATGATTTATTCGTGATATAAGGCTCCTGCAAAAATAAAAACAAAATGTTTGAAATAAGAGTATTTTTGAGTATATTCAAAAAGCTGATTTCTCATATTTTCTATTTAGCCTCATACATTTGATTGCATTTATTTCAAGAATTCATTACTCTTTTTTGGACTTATTCTTCCTGGTTTTAAAATGACATTTAAAATTGCTGGACTACATTAATTTTACTGATTAAAAATTTTTATCATTTAAACCAATGTAGCATGTACATGTTCCTGGAGGACAACAAATGAACAACAATGAGCTGCTTATAAATGAATTATGAAGGAATTATTTTGAATGAGATTAATAATTTTGTGCATGAAATATTTCTACTACTTTTAGTATTTATTTCTCTTATTGACAAATAGTATTTTGAGTTGGAGAAGTTTAAAAGAATATGTGAAGCAATGAAAAATCATATAGATGTTTAAGATTTAAATATTAAATAGCTAAGAACTGTTAATGTCATTATAGAAAATATGTCATTTTAAGTTAGTAAGGAATGAAATATACTGACATAAATTATTTAAAATTCATATAAATTATTATTTAAAATTCATTAAAATTCATATAAATTATTATTTAAAACTCATTAAAATTCATATAAATTATTGTTTAAAACATTAAAATTCATATACGTTAAAATATAAATCATAATTTAAAATTCACTAGAATTCCTACAAATTAAAAAATATTTTTTAATTCATATAAATTATTATTTAAAATCCGTTAAAATTCATATAAATTAATATATAAATTATTTTTTAAAAAATTCCTTAAAATTCATATAAATTATTATTTTAAATCCATTAAAACTCATAAAAATTATTATTAAAAATTCATTAAAACCCATATAAATTAAAAAATAAATTATTTTTCACAATTCCTTAAAATTCATAGAAATTATTATTTAAAATCCATATATAAATTATTTTAAAAAATTCTTATCAATATTATTTGTTGGAATAATATTTTGATCCCTTAAGATTCTGATGATGCCCTTTGGCATCACAACAATTGCTTTCTTTTAAATATCAACTAATATCATAAATTGCACTCATATTACACTTACATATTCGTAGATAGCATCTTGACCTATAATCAAATGATTTTGAATCCTTTAGTGATCAACAGATGTCATCACTAGTTTGGGAATAGTCAGCTGTGATCGTTTGAATTACACTGCATTTAAATGTAATTCAAGTGTTTTGTTCCTAGATATCAACATGATTTATTTACAAATGAACACAATCTTAATTAATTTATTTGCATGAAAACTAATCTGAAAGATGTTATCTAGATGAAAATGAACAATTTTAAGTTTGAAAAATTTAAAGATTAATAAAAAAAATTATAATAATATGAATTGTAGAGTATTAACTCGTTTCTATGTAATGCATACTTCAGCCAGTTTTCTTGCTGAAAATTCAGCCAGCTTTCATGCTTTTTTGTTTCAATAACAGAATCTCATTTAGATTCAAATTATGGAAGCCTGTTGTATTGAGTGACTTTTTTTCAAAATTCTTATATTTATTTTATAATATCAACAGATATTAATTATATATGAAATTATAATTATATATGTTTTGATAAATTAGAATTGTATTCGCTATCAAATACACTCTAAAATTTGTTATTTCTATTAATGTGTAAAAACATTTGTATCTCAAAATGAGTCTTAATTATGCTTTCATCTTCGTCAATGTATTATATATATCAGACTGTGGTATTCAGTATCAGAAACAAGCACATCTGTGGCATACTTTTCATCTCGTAATATCTCTTTTGATGACAAATTCTATATATTTTTTAAAATCTGTAATTATTAATTCATGTACTTTCATGGTGTTTTTGAATTATGGAGTAGATACAGAAGAAACGGGATAGCTCTTTTTGTTTTGTTTTTTATACTGTGGAGAAGGTATTTACTCTGAGCTTGTGCTAGATTTACGTATTCGTTTTATGTTATTTGTACAAAAAGAAATATAAGTTACAAATAAAATAATTATTTTATAAAAATTTTTATACACAAAAAAAACAATTGATCTTAAATGTACTAATTTTCATATGAATAGGAAGGATTTAAAAACAATGTACAGAATTTAGACTTATGGAATAGACCGAGAAGAAATTTTCTTTAATCTTTTTGAAAATCATATTTGCACATAAAATATAATTTATATATGCAAAAAAAGAAAAAGAAAACTTTTAAATATCAAACGCGACTCATTTTTTTTCCAGAAAAACAAGTAAAATAAAGAGTGATTGTCTAGCAAATTCAGATCAAAATGACCCCGTGACTGCTTGGAATGATCCAAAAATGGCTGCGTTCCCTTCTATGTAACAGAAAACGCAAGCATGATACGCTTCGCAGGATATTGCTGATTGTTTATGTCAGGACGCACGTGTGGACAATGGCCTTGGGATAATCAGTCATCAAAAGAAGGAACAGATTACGCAGCATTTCTCAAATAAACCGAGAGTAAAATGTTTTGTAGGAAGATCATAAAATTATTATTAGAGAGTTTATGCGAGAGATTTTGTCTTTTCATGATTGTGAAATTGATAAAAGCTTTAATGGAGAATCAGAAAATTTCAAGAATATTTAATAAATAGAAAAAAAACTGTTGATTCAGAAGCAGAAGGAAATAGATTTAAAATTTTTCTGTACTTAATTTTTCAATTTTCATAGTTAATTCGTCCATTGAAAAAGTTAAAAAAAAAATAATGAAACAAACATTTTGATTTTTAACTAAATAAATGTATCTTCTCCAATTATTTAAATTTAATGTTTTAAAGTTTTAAATTTAATCTAAACAAGTAGATTTTGAAAGAATTAATTATTTTAATCTCTAAATAATCGACTCAAGAATTTTAATTTGTATTTCTCTGAGTGCGATTTTACTCTTAAAGCGACTACATTTGTCACAGATGTATTTTGAAGGACATTAATGTGCAACCCGAAGCAATTTTTTAAAACATTTTTTATCAATCTATACTTATAATAAAGCTCAATGTGTGTGTGTGCGTGTGTGTGTATGTATGTGTGTATTGGCGCTCTGCAGGCCAGACCGTTGGACCTACAGCTACCAAATTTGGTACATGTATACCTTGGAGGTCGGGAATGTGCACCTGGGAGCCCTTTTTTCGAATTTTTAATTAGAATTTGAATTTATTAAAATTTAAGCGAAATTTCGTCGTTTTTGCGCTATAACTTCCGAAAATATAATCGGATAAACATGATTTTAACATCAATTTAAAGATTAAAAAATTAGCTTTCTAATGGTGTTAGTGTTTTAATGTATAACTCAAGCTTTTAATTTTAATGAATTTAAAAACAAATATTTTAACCATGTTTTTTTAGCACGTGACTGGATAAAATAAAATAAAACAATGCCGGAAGTTCAAATAAAAAACAACTATCATCGCAAATCAAATCTAAAGAAATACAACTTTCAGCACGTGACTGGATAAAATAATATAAATATAAAATGTGATATCTTCTAAAAGAATAAATGCAAAGCAAAGAATTCTATGATCGTTTGCAATATCTATATCATTAATTCCATAAATTATCTTTATTTCCAGTAAACCTGATTGAATTTAGACAGGATATGCATTGAAATCGCGACTTAATGGCATATTTCTATAATCGTTCGCAATATCTGTAATTTAATAATTTTTTCCCTTTTTCACTTTCTTTAAAAAAACATATTTAACATTTTGGCAATATCATCGAAAAAAACATTTTTAATATTTTGGAAGCATAATCGATAAATTATTAGAACATTAAACTCAAAAAGATTTTCCGAATAAAGTTACCGACTCTTTAACTACTAATAACGGAATCTTTTAACTTTAACTATTTCCTAAATTTCGGCTAATGAATATGTGATTTGATTGAAAATTTTAGAACGCATTACACATGGCGAACCAGCTGGTTGCCAAAGGCGGCTAGTTAAAAATAAAATAAAATCTTGGCGTTTTTTCATATTTACAAATGCCAAAAATATTGTAGCACAATATTTTCAGTTTATTGCTTCAAATTTTTTAAACTTATTTTATATATATATATAAATTTAATTAACAGCCTTTTGACTTATTTAATTAATTTTTTAAACATTATTTTTTACTTTATTGTAATAATTTTCATTGTTATAAAGAAGTTCAAATCGATTTCATTGGTACTACAAATATTTCATCAAGTATTCTTACATTATTGATGATAAAATATTTATGTATGAGATTTTTTCAGGATGATTATATTTCTATTAAAAGAAAACACTTAATAAATTTATTAAAATTTCTTGTATTCAAAATTAAAGTGTAATTGAACAGGTAATGAATGATGAAAATTCTTTTTTAAAAAATTTAGAAGGAAGTGTTTGCATTTGTTGAAATTTATCAAATTCCATTACAAACTAAAGTGTAAATTCTTGGTATAATTATAGAAAATTAGGGAAGAAACACAACACATTGTAAATTAGGACTATGAAAATTAGGGGATAAAAATTGCATTTTCTGGAAAAGCCACTAAGAAAAAGCTACATAAAACTTTTAATTCTAAATTGCAGCTATTATCAACCCAAGCGAACTAGCTGGGTACCAAAGGCTGGTAATTCATAATAACTCCTAAAATCAGTTGATTTGATTAATTTAATTTAAAAACTCAATGGATGAAATAGTAAAAAGAAGTAATATTCTATATTTGTCTCGCAAATATTGTTTCACATGTCAGCCTTTTTTTTCTCGCTAATATTTTTATCTACATACTGACATATAAAAAGTTGTAAAAAAAAGCACTTAAAGCATACGAACTCTTTGAAAAGATCGATTTCCGATAAAAATGGGGCATTTAAAAAATTCTTTTGTTAGATATGCCTGTCTTTGAGCTATCCAAAACAGGTATAATTTTGTCTTCGCTTTAATTAGAAGTCAAGAGATTAATAATTTCATAATGGTTGGTAAACCGGAAGTGGACATTTAAATAACTGGAAGCACCAATTTAAAGGTCCAAAAACATGTTTAAAATTTTCATGAACAGAGATTTAGTTTTAAATACGAAAAATGTTTTGCACTGCAAAACGCATCATGCCAGTGGAGAATTACAACGTCAGATTAAGGATATTTATGTCTGTAATACATTTTAACGGTTTTATAGGATTACTGAATATCTTTAAGATTATCAGAGTATATCCTAGTGCAAATGCAGTTAGAATATTTGCTGAGCTCGACAAAGACAAAATAAATTAACAAGGAGGCATTCACTGCCAAATACAAAAATTGTCAGAAAAAATGATTTAAAAAATGGAAATTATTAAAAATTGAAGAGGAAGAATGTATAACCTATAAATGTGACGAATTTTAAAAATATATGCAAACATAATTTATTATTAAAACATGTTACTGTTTATTTTAAATGCATTTTTTCAAAATTGATTTTTATTTATTTTTTGCTCACTTTAAATCAAATAACTCAAAATGTTATTATATTACTATAAAATGTGGTGGAATTTTTTTTTTTTTTTTTTTTGTATTCTAGGGAATGTACTAGAAAATAGTACAAAACTCTTTTACTAGAAAATAGTAAAAGAATTTAAATTGAATTAATATTTTTAATTTACAGCCTATTGTTTGAATAATAATATCATAAATTTACTAAAACTCTCATGATAAATCTTTGATTGGCTCTAACATTTTTATTTGTTATTATTACCAAATGGTTGTAATTAATTCCCTAGTAAAAATTATTTAATTTATGTTGATATAAGTTTTTTTCGAAAGAGAGAAATACTTTTTGGTGTAACAAAACTGGAATATTTTTAAGAATTTTCTTAAATGCACGATATTAACTTCCACTTTTCGTAAATTATTGATGATTATTTCAAATGTTAACTTTCTATTGTTACTCTTTAATAGTTCATCCTGGAAATCTAGTTAAAGTATGTTTTTTTTTTTAAAAAAAGTGCCCAAAACATATTCGAATACCTAAAAAAAATTATTAGGAATAACATATTTAAATACAAGGCACAGTCCACAGCCGTTTATAAGGACGAAGCAAGAAACAAGAATATTTGCTCAGCTAACATTTTGTAAATTTGCTTAGCAGCAGCAGTTATCGTAAAGGTGAAATCTTTTGATGCCACTTAAACTGCTGTGAATACGAATATCAAGTGAAATACACGCTCAAAGCCTTGACTCCAAACCTTGAATAATGAATGCTTTGAAACTAAATTCATGTAAAAAAACTATGAATCTAAACTATTCCGTATGCATAATTCTCTTAACAAAGAAATATCAATAAAGATTGCTACAGATTATGCTTCAAATTAAAATTGGAAAATTATTAATATTAGGGAAGAGGATACGGAAATGAAATTAGTGTCTCTAAAAAGGTAAGGTAATCTTTCGAATTTTAAGATAATGAAAAAAAAATCCTTTTTGTGTGATAATATTTCTAGAATATATATTTTCTCAGTTCTCAATAAGCATATTTTAGTTAAGTTTGAGATGAATAATATAAGATGAACTAATATTGAGAAATAGTTTATTTAAAAAATTGAAAAACGTTTTTCTATATTGTGACTTAGCTGAAAATTGTCATTTTGAAAACATATCACATTGTATTTTAGACTCTTTAAATGCTTAAGTATCCTTAAAACAATATTATTTTTTTAAAGTGAGAAACTCAATAAAATTAGAACAAGCAAGTAAGCTAACAACATTAATAATAAAATAAATTTTTTAAACTTAAAAATAATTATTTGAAATGTAAGTTTTTGTTTTCCTTCCATATAGCACAAAAATAAACAATCTACAAATACTTACTAACTTTAAAAGGGAAGAAATTCCTCCAGCAAAAATTTATTACTACTACAGCAAAACTACTTCATTTGTAAATGCAAGCCTTATTAAAATTCACTTTCGTCGTGTTTCGTTAATTTTAGATACTCATTGTTTGCATCAACACGAAAAGGAAACTCGGAGCAAGAGCATCATTGTTTTGTCACAAACAAAAAAGGAAGAAAAACAGGATCCAAGCATTGTGAAAGTGAAATTTATGAATGAATATTAGTTTCCGCTATTGTATGAAACGAGAGGGATTTCTTCTGCTTTCTCGCCAAATACAACTGATGGCCATCTGTGACAAAATACCTTGGCGACGAAGGTCATATTTCAGGTTTTCATCTCTGAAATGTAAACAATCCCTAACTTAGTGCACAGAAAAGTCATTCGTCTCAGAGAGTGCTCTTTAACTTCCTCCCAAATACGCAGAAAATACAGGATGGGGCGCAGTATTTTCAACAACATGCTTTTTTCGTACAAGTCTCCAACAGTGGATAATTTTGTTTTTTGGTTAGTGCATCGTTTTACTGCTGGAAAACTGTTAATTATGAGCTTGATAATAACATGCAGACTCGCTTTTGGGGATTCTTTCACGTGCTCTGCTTCTTACGACGCCCTACCTCAGAGCTTTATGGATGCCAAGTGCTATTCCGAGTTGATAGTTTCGTATCCAGGCAGTCCTAATCCAGTTATTCAAGATCGTGGATATTCTTCTGTGAGGAATTTTGGGAACGATGATATGAAAAGAGAACAACCCTTTTACCAGTGGGTCAACTTGGCTCTTCTGGTTCATGCTGTGGTGTTCCACTTACCCCACCTATTATGGAAGGCTTATGAATCTGGTTACATTGGAAGATTAACAGCTGGTCTTCAAGTAGCTCTCAGCAAAGAACAGAAACGGAATCTTGAGCTATGTTACTTAGCGAAATTTCTTCTGGTAACTCAAGGGAAGCATAAAGTATACACCGGAGTTTTCATTTTCTTTGAAGTGTGTAATTTCATAGTTTGCATCTCACAGACCGTGTGGTTAGTGAGTTTCTTCAACATCAATGATGCGCCAAACTATCTATCGGTTGATACATCAACATATTCTGGATATCGGAATTACTATTTTCCATCAACTAGCTTGTGCAGTATTACTAAATACTCAGCCTCTGGTGAACCGAGAAATATGGATGCCGTTTGTGTTTTATCATTAAATGATCTCTATATGAGATTATTTTTATTTCTTCGTGCATGGTATATAATCTTGATTCTCGCAACGGGTGCTGTTCTTATTTACAGGTTAGTATTGATACAGCCGAAAGTGAGATCTTTGATGATCCGGACAGTGACTCCGTTAGTATCGAAATCAACTGCCCTGTCTGTTTGTCATCAAATGACGTACAGTGATTGGTTTTTCTTGATGGCAGTGCAGAAAGAATTGACCAATGCGGACTTTTCTAAATTGATAGAAAAGATGTTTGCTGTATCACAAAATGCAGGTAAGGAACATGAAGAGACTGATGACAAGTCATCCATTTATGAAGATAGTCATAAAGAGTTGGAAATGTCACCACGAAGTACACCTCTGTGAAATATTGGATAAAATTATAGGAGTTTGTGGACCATTATTGGAATATACTAAAGGGCTGCTGTAGGATATATAATCATAGAACAAGCGTAATATTTATATGATATTTATTCCTGTTAATTTTACTGAATATTTTATTTATTCATTGAATTAACAAGAATTAATTGTTTGAATTACAACGTTTAGCTTACAATGTTTGTTTTAGATTACAGTTTCAAAATGAAGGAAAATTTCCCATAAATATGTTATTTTTTTTAATCTCTTAACTAGAAAAGGGAAAGGGGATCTCTGATTCCATAGATAAATCTTGTTTAATATTTGACTCGATATTCCTGAAAATTGCTTTTTTTTGTCTTTTACTAATCTGTATTTTTGTACAGTGCCTCATATCAATAGAAAATTTGGTTTTTGTTACATTGTGTACTGTCACAATTGAACAAATAACACGTCGATTATTTTTTAAAAAAATATTCATAAACATTTAAATGTCAAAAAAAATTAATTAAAAAATATTTTACAATTTTTTACATTATAATTAGGTATATTTATAATTGATTTTCATGTTAAGTAATAAGGCTTAATTTGAATTGCAAGAAGTGTGGCTTACAATTGAAATTTGAATTTAATTCTCATATTTACTGTTCATAATGTTTAATGCTAACAAAGTTCATACTTATATAAAATTTAAAATGTTTTGTTATAAAGAAATATAGATAAGACATGGAACTTTTGCTTTTTACTTAAGAATCAAATATTATTTCAATATTTAAAGTCATTTATATAGAAAATATATAAAAATTCATATAATCAAATGTTATAAAATTGTGCATTTAGAATATATTTCCAACGAATACTTATCATTCAAATAATGTCAAATATACCGTTCTCTTTATAAAATATATTTATTGTGTTATGTTATGTTCATATTTTTTTCTGTTTTATGAATGTTATTAAATATAGATTCGTTTATAATTTTATACTAACTCAGATACAGAAACTTCAGTATGTTAAGTACAAAGTGATATCTAGTTATCTTGTAAATACGAATAAAAAATAGAGAATATGTATCTCATTGTATATATCTAATGATTATATAAATGATTAATGATTTTCTGAATACGTTACAAAACGTCGAACAATTACGCACAGTTTTATATGTTGAAAGCTCACAAAAGAGCATAAATTTTATTTCTTGACCTCGTTCTAAACCAAAACGTTGCGGTAAAACTAAATCACTGTTGCTATCATAAAAAACAGCAAAAATTTGCACAGTTGGAAAAGAACATATCTTTTATTTGAATGACTGTTGAATGAAATTCTTAAGAAAATAATTTATGGGAATGAATTGAAGTAGCTTGCTACTACAGCAAATAATAATGAACTTTTTGTCCGTAAGAAGGGGAAGGGATTTCCAGAGATAGTTTGAAATATTGATTTATTGTTTATCCTTCGGTCTCTTACTGTAAAATGTTTCTGTATAAATATTTGCTTAAAAGTGATGTCATTAATTAAAATATTATACTCAAAAGATTGGTATGTGCCTACAGAAAACAATCAAACGTAAACTACAGTGTATTGGATCTGAATTTTTTATGAATAAATTTGATTTTTCTTAAAGCTAAAGTCTTTTCTTTACTAACAAGATTTTTTTGGAAAAAAATATTGAAAGTGGAGAAAAATTTCTGCAATCTATGATTTATTTAAATATAAAAAATATGTATAAATTATATTTTGAACGCATTGTAATTTTTTAAGCAGTAGCTCTATTTTACTTGCAATTATACTACAACTAATAACTTATAATTGTAAACTAGTTCTCAAAAATTATTGGAAGCGAAAAATTTAATTTTAATTTTTTATACATAACATAGTTTTAATGATTTCATAGAAAAACTTTAATTGATTTATGACTCGAGATATTTCAAAAGTTTTAAACAGCTATATTTATTTCATCAAGGACCTTTCTAATTTGCTATCATATCATCTGACATTTGAAGGGAAGTGATTAACCTCAACAAACCCAAAAACATGTTTACTATATGGCAGCATGGCCATAGAAAGATATAAAGGGTAGAAAATATAATAATTTAGAATTTGAAATATACTAAAATTAATTTCTTAATTTTAATAAAAATAATGCCTATAAATCAATTTTTAAAAAATCTACATGCTGTAATAATGGAAGAAAAGTTAAAAGCTAAAAGTTATCCAATGTTGTTTCAAGAACGACCGATAGAATTTAAGATATTTTTTATTATTATTTACTTTTTAATTTTATGTTATATAAAAATTTTAAAGCTCAAATATGTTTTTGAAATAGATTTTAAGTAAAAATTTAGTTAAGTGTAAACTTGCGAAGCCTAACTGATTTGTTGGAGATACCGGTTATATTTAATTTCAATTGTATCGTTTAGATATGATTCAGATCCATAATAACATCATATAGTTAGACACATTAGTTATTTTGTTACTTTCTTATATACGTTCTGTTTATCGTGTTAATGAAACTTTCAAATAAAAACACCCCATAAACTTACAGTGCTATTAAAAATAACAAACGTGAGTGGCCTCCTCAAGATTTCCTCGCTTATACTTTTATAAATTTATCATGCTAGAAAGAACTTCTCAAGAAATTACAATATAATAGTTACGAAATATTAGCTTTTAGAGTGAATTAAGTGTTTTTATAAATCTATAATGTCATATTCATTGAATTTTTAGGAGATGAATTCTTGGTACATGTTAATAGTAATCAAAAATCGAATTTGTGTTTTAGATATTCCTTTCTCAACTGATTTAAACAAAGATTTGACACAAAACTGCTCTAGTAATCACAAAATCCCATATCATAAGTAATATATTTAATTCTGTGTTTTTTAATTATCGTGATTTCATTTTTCTAAATGTGTAAACAAACAGATGTACAGTCAATCCTTTGTTAGATTCAGCTAAAAAATTGACAGGTGGATACAATATAAATGTTAAACTGTGTACCGAATTTTATCGCTCTGTATCTCTTCGTTTTGTAATGATCTTTTTAACTTATATTCGAACATCTTGACCGACCGACGGACTTGCTCTGAACATAATTTATTCAAAGTTTGATGGAAATTTGAAAATTTGGATACCAAGTTTCAACCATCTAGCTCAAAGCGGTTTTGAGTTATAGTAACAGGAAAGACAGACAGACATTTTCCAGTAATGTGTTTTTGAACTCTGAAGGTCTAAAGTATATAAATTCATTGAACTCTTGAGTTCTACGAATCTCCGCGTTTACTTCGAATTTTTTAGATTTGTAACTTCAATTTCAGTCCACCCTTTAAAGTCTACAAATAAAGGAAAATCTTTCATCTTTAGCTTTCGTCAATGGTAGAAAAAAAGTGATTAAATATTTGATGAAATTATGAGAAAAATAATATAAAAATCAATTTTTTAAATAAGGGAGGTACCACGAAAAATATTATCCCATTTTTAACTAAATAAACTTCTGGCTAAAATTTCAAAGAAAAAAATTGCTGGGTATACATTTTAACTCTTCAAAGTAGATCTGCTTTGGTAGTTAAAAATAAAACTTAAAAAAAAATCTTTTCTATAAAGTGCCAACACACACATTCATATTCTTCTCATATTCATATTATCTGTAGATATTAATGATGAAATAAAGAAAACCTGTACTATTGCTGTTATTTTTATTTTATTTGTTTATTTTAAAAATGTACATGCCCATACTTATTCAGCATCGTAGCATTATTATGCTGCATTAAATGGAAATGAATGATATAATATTGATTGATTGGTTCAGGAAACAATGACTAATAAAGTGAGTGGATGATCATTCCCATTGTTTCCATCATGGAAAATTATGATAAAAAGTGCAATTGATGTTTGATATGATGCTCATTAGGAAATGAATAGTTTAACAAGAAAAAATTATTTAGAGATCTTCTTTCCTTCGGTTTAGCCATATTTCCTTAAATTAAATATAAATAAGAATGCATTAATGCATCACCTTCAGTTTTTTGAATAACTTTCTACTATCGAATTTCTTTGATTTGATTAATAATTTATTTGTCTATGTTTATAATAAAGCAACATGTGTGTGTGTGTGTGTGTGTGTGTGTGAGAGAGAGAGAGAGAGAGAATGTGAATAAACGTGGGGGGTATGTGAGTATAGGTAATTGGCCCTCTGTAAGTAAGACTCTTTGCTATTCAGCTACATAATTTGATATGTGTATATCTTGGAGATCGAGAATGGGCATCTCGAGGAGCTTTTAAAAAATTTTAATAGCAATTTTAATTAATTAAAAATTAAATTAAATTTTATATTTTTTCAAGCGATAATATAGCACAATAACAATTTTTACACCGTTTTGAAGTTTGAAATTGCTTATTTTTAATGATGTTAATTTAATGGCTAAGAAGGAATGATTTTGAGAAATTAATTTAATTGTTAGCTGGAAATTTAAACTGTTTTCCTTACATCGAATAAAATATTCCTGATAACTTAATAGTTGAAACCAAAAATATTCCACAAAATTTGCCCTATTTATGAAATTATGAAATTTTTAATAGAACTTTTTTATATGGTTATTTACCTCTGAAAAATATCAGCCAAACAAAAGACGGTGTTTACACGTGATAGCTTTTAATTTCATATAACATAATGAAATTTAAGACTTCGATTTTAATAGCATAAAATACAATATTGATACGACATATCCATCATAGCGCAATGCAGTCAGAATATTGAATAGCATTGTAAATGTATGCAATATCTTGTACTATTAAGAATAATTAGCTCAGTTTTAGTTACAGAAAATCGGTATTTTTTTATTTAAACTATTAATAAGTCGTTGGTATTTTATTTAAAATGATTGCTTAAAAATCTAACCTTTATAATTTTAACAGTTTTAAATAAATGTACTTCTGCTATATTTATTGATAATAAAGATGTGCGTGCATGCACACACGCATGTGTATCTGTGTATTGGCTCTCTACAGACCGAACTTCCAAAATCATTATTGCAAAATATAAATGTGACATCATCTCAAATTTTTTTAAAAAATGACTTTTTAATTATTCTAGTTTAATAGTCGCACAAATTTTCCTGAACTTTCGAACTTTTTTTAACATGCTGTTTCGCCAAATTTCTAATAGTAGATAACTTAATATGAGAAAAGATATATCATTGTTGCTCTGAAATTCAAGCCGTTTTCTTGGCTTCAACAAATGTTTGATTGAATGATTTTTTTAATCGGTCGTTGAAAGCTGAAGAAGAAAAATTAATATTTGTATAGTTTTTAAAACGAGTGAAATTGTAAATTTAGAAGACATATAAACAGCTCTTTTAAGTTTTTGATAATTATTTCAATGCTGCTTATTTTTATTTGAAAATGTACGTCTACAAACGAACAGAACATTTATAAGACATACAATATAAAGCAGCCAACATCTTGGTCAAGTGGTAGCCCACCTTCCCCGTAATCTGGGTGTTCCGGGTTCGAGTTCGAGCTCATGACAAATGTTGATTAAACCTTGTCTTCTTGATGAGGTGTATGCATGGTGTGAGGTGCCTTGTCTTCTTTATATGTGAGGTGTGGGAAAGAGCTCCATGTAAAAAAGGGTTGTGCAAGTGAATGAGTGTCATAGTCTTCCTATCAGATAGAAGTTAGACCTATGTACTCGGGGGCTCAGAGGCTTTGCCCTCTGAAGCTACTGGACACTTGATTTAAATCGTTGACAGTTCGACAGTGGGCTTGTAAAGTGCCATAAGTAACAACAAAATAACATGGCTTTAATGTCTAACAGTTTGGAGGAATCAAGGATACGAAATCATAACTAAAAGATTTAAGTATAACTTTTTATTTTGTCAGTTACAAGGTTTTCCCAACTGATAATGCATTTCTTTCTTGGTTTATAAATAATCTATTCGGCCACAATTGAAGTGAACATTTTGTATATTCCTATATTCCTGGTATTGTCAATCATATAAATATATCGAGCTGAATTTAGAATTGTTTCTGCTCATATTGCATTCCATTGTATTCGAAATAATATGATTTTGTATTGATTTATTGGAAACCAGAACTATAAACTGGGTGATTTCAAAATGTCAAATAGGAGGAAAAATCCTTTTTTGTTATTTTGATAGAAAAAAATAGGCTGTTCTAAAGTTGTATCAAAGAATCGATACGTCCAATATTACTATAAAACATTTTTATATGCCTGAAATTCCAGAAAGCATAAGAATGAAACAATATTCCAGGAAACGTAGAGGTACAACATACGCCTAGTTCCGTAGCTTTTGTTTCAAAGAATTTACAGTATTAAATCTCCAATTTGAAGAACACCGTGTCGAAACTCGGTAAGAGAAAGAAAAAAATGTTTTTTTAGAGAAACTGGAAAAAAGAAAATTGCTTTAAATGCCTTATTAGCACACAATAGATATAAAAATATCAGAATAATCTTAGTTTCATGCTAAAAAATTTAAAAGGCCCGATTCGATTTTCAAATTTAGGACAATTTTTACAAATATTTTCGATAACGTCTTTATTTATAATAAGGAAGAATATGCATTCGCATCGAGTCTATGAAGAATAGATCGTTTGATCAGACTAAATTTGAAACAAATATAATTTGGAGAGTAAAAATGAGCGTAATGGGTTGATTTTTTAAATTTTATTAAGTATTTTAATTCATTTTAAAATTTGGGGCGTTTTTTTTATGTTTTTCAACAATAACTCATGAAATTATTATTGCATAAAACTGAATCTTAAACCATTTCCAATATTTTGTCGTTTATAAACTTCTTCATATTTTTGTAAACAAAACAAAAGATCAACAAGACAGAATCTTAGATCATTTCAAACTTTCTATGTCTTATAGAGTTCTTCTTTTTTACATAAACAATGCAAAAATATTTTAAAATCTTCTGCCATTTCAAAAGTTTTGCATTTTGGATTTCTTTTCTTATTTTTCATAAACAAAGCACAGTTATTTTTAAATCTTAAGCTATTTCAAACTTTCTGCATTTTATAAATTTCTTCTTTTTTCATAAACAAAACAAAAATATTTTTAAACATTAAGCCATTTCAAGCTTTTTGCAATTTATAAATTTCTTCTTTTTTCATAAAAAAGCAAAAATAGTTTTAAACTAGTACTTAAAAATTTATAGTAAACTTAAAACTAGTAGCGTAGTAAATGAGTTTTATGTTATCACATATCAAGAAAATATGTTTGAAGTCTGGTTAAGTTAATAAATTTGTAAACCCATGTTAATAGACCTGAATGAAAGCATAATTCAGAGAATAATTAATAAATATTTACCTCAAAAAAGTAAATAAATACTTTTAGAAAATTTGTCAGAATTATTCCTTTTTAAGACGGTTTCTTGGATCTCCACTGATACTTAAAAAATGCTAACTTGCTTCAAATCATTCCTTATATTGTTATTTAAATCTTATAATGATCTGTTACCAAATCATTTGACTGGAAAAAATGGCTTTTAATGTAAAAACTTATCAAAAGATTTAAGAAAAACATTTTAATTACCGTGAAAATTATGTATGAAAAATCTTAAAATTGGCTTTTCCTTGTTATAATAAAATTTCAATGCAGTAAATCGTATACATTCTTCCACATAAAATGGCACTCACTTTCCAAATGTATACAGTAATTCGAATAGACAAGAACATGCTGAAGCACCCAGTTCAAAAGCAACATACTCTTATGATTATTACAGAAAAGGGCGTTTTTTCTATTAAAAAAATAATAACCTAATAAAATAAAATATATGAATACGAAACGTCAAAACGTTACGGATTGCTTCTCTGAAACATTTTCAAAATAAAATTAATCTTCTTTTACTTCTTTGATGAGTTGCTGATTTTGGAACATTATTCATTTTGTTTTGTGCATTTTTAATCTTTCCGTACACTTATAAGACAATTATTCAATTAAAAAATAGTATTGGAAAACTGCCTAACAAAGGAATGAACAGAAGTTATAATGTTGAAAACCGAATGTGTTAAGTAACCTAAAAGTAAATAATGAAAAAAAATTATTTATTTATAAGAACACTTCGATCTAAGATCATAAGACAAAAAAAAGGAAAAATTCCAGTGTCCCGAACTTAAAAAGTCACGTGTGAGGGAAAAAAGTGAATATTTCAATCAAATGTCAATAAAAATCCAAAAATATTGCAAAAAAAAAACATGATGAGTGTATTAAGATCTATCCGTAAGTTCTCATTTTCCAAATTCCAAAACAAGTGCCATGTTAATTTTTTTCTCATTTTTTCCTTATTTTATAATATTTTATGATCTGTCCAACCGTATATCTTTTATGATAGAAGCAAAGAAGAATTTATTCCTCCTTAAGGGCCATAAAGTCAAGAATTCAATGACTAAATTGGTCATAAACGGGCTATTAGAAGTGTCATAAATCACCAAGAAAACTCTGTTCAAATCGTTCTTATTACCCTAATAAGGTAATGAACTACAGGGAATCACTTTTTTTAAAAAGAAAGACGAACTAATTCTTAAAAAGGTCTTCGGAAATAAAACAATTTTTATCGAAAGTTTATTATAAATCTACAGTTAATATGTTTATAAATTATACAGTAGGAAAAAAATGAAGTATTTATAACTAACCATCGGGTGACTGAGCTCCGCTCGGAGAAAACAGGTATCGAAGCTAACTCGAAGATTTAAAATTTCAATTGTGATTTATCAAAACAATACATGCCATAAGAAAATTTGTGAAACCATTGGTGAAAAGATAACCGGTTAAAGTGCACCATTGTAAACTATTCTAAACAAAGTTAGAGTTTGGAAAGGGAACTATTCTATACAAAGGTAAAGTAAAGGTAAAGATTGAAGTGTGTTGAAGTTCAATATTTTTGACAAATTTATTTAGAAAAACCAAACATATATACATACATAAGAAACATATTATAAACCTATAACAGCATAAACATAAAACTTTATTAGTTCGCCATATTGGCTACAGATGGCAGCACGTTACCGCTTGAAAATTTAAGTAGCCATTATGTCGAACTAATAAAGTTTGAAAATATCCTATCTGTAACTCCGAACTGCTCGACCATAGCGCTTCAAAACCGGTGCCAATCGATTCCTCGTGGCCAAAAACCCCAGACCCCCAAGTTTACCGGAGTTTATTAATTCTGAGGCGATTTTCGACTTGGCAACCATTCCTCGTATTATAGCATTAGATATTCATTTTCTAATTTATTTCAACGATCTAGAGAAGGCTGCATTTATATTGTTCTATTTAATTCAAATCATTTTTAAATGAGAATTAATAAAATGTATTAACAAAATTGACTCTTTTGTAAATAGTAAAAATAATATGAGAGGAAAAAGGATTCTACTGAAATCTAACAATGATTATTGTTATATAAAAACAATTTTAAGGAATGCATATGGAAAAATTTATTCCTATCATATTGAATGAAAATGTGCATGTGTGTAAAGAGACAGACAAAACACTTATTCCTTGCTGCTTAAATATAGAGCATTGGTGAGATAGTGAATGGTGGGAGATACTATTCTTTGACAGTCATTTCATTCTCAAATTGGACTTCTTCCCTCTCTTCGGATTTCCAAGAGCAGAGACATAATATGGCGGTTAGTAATTAAAGCCCTGTTTTTTTTAAAAGCAACGCTGGGTTGTTTTGTGACGGATCTTGTAATTTTGAACCAAACTCAGATGACGAGAACTACAATTTAGCTGGCACACCTCTTTCTAATTTTTTGCACAACACCAACTGGAGGACAATTGACTGCCAAGAATTTAACGTGCACCAGACCAATATAAAAACGGTTCGTCCAAGATGCCGGTTTAGAACAATTTTTCTTTTGATTTCGTCGACAAATTCAGTGATAAAACTATATATTTAATTTCACTTCTCCAGTTCAATGACCTTTTAATCTAAAATCTTGTTAAGTTTAGAAATCTAGTTAATCGTCAAATTATCTAGAAAGAGTTCTTTTTTATGATTGCATTATTTTTCGTTTGTATATTTTGAATAAGAAAAAAAAAAGTGAACACATTTGAATGATCCATCAACGTTATAGAACATATTATTGAGATCCAATCCGCTTTAATAAATTTCTTTTCTTTTTCTCATCAGATTTTTCTCTTTTATTTTAAATTATTCTTCCGCATAAAAACAAAATTTATTTGGAACAAATATAACAATATTCAGTGTTAGAAAGTTTATCTTAAAACCATTTTTCATTAAAGAAAAATTCTTAAACGCTCTTCTTTATCTGTAAAATTATTATATTTTCTTTCTCTTGGCGAAATGTTTAGAACAACAAATGACTAGAAAATTGCATTTGCAAAAGTTTCGGATATAGTAACTTTTTTTAATGAAATGTCCGCAGCTTAGCACATCCGTTGGAAGAATGGATTTTCATTTGTAATTTTAAAGATCATTATATTTTTCCAAAGTATAAGCAAGCGAAAAAACTCTTAAACAATTTAAAAGGCATTAATTTTGTTTTCCCGTTCACGCTTTCTCGCGTCTACGAGATTGATTTTAAAAGGTGAACGTAGAAAATATGAGAGCGTTTAAAAAAGCACTAATGAAACAAAAAAGTTATTTCTCCCGAATGTCTTACTTTATTTATCTTTTAACGTAATAATGTTTTTTTCTCTTCGCTTTAAACAAAAGGAAATGTATAAAACTCTTATAATATTTACAGTGTATTGACTAAAAAAATTATATTAAGTTGATTTTCAAAAATACTTAATCCATATAACTTATATTATTAATTTAGAAGCACAGGATAGAGATCAACAAAAATATTTCAAAATAGCACACATTTGAAGATATTTCGTTTTCAGTAAATTGTTGCTTAACGCCACACATCATGATATTTGTTCATCTTATTATAAACTTATATTTTTCATCGGTGTAACATTTTGTAAATAAACAAAAAATATATAGGACAAAAATTTAAAAAAATTTATTTTGATCTCCAAAAAGTATTGTTTATCTCTACTAATAACAAATATACATATCAATGCGTATGTGTGCGCACTCACGCGCGTGCGTGTGTGTTAGCATTTTTCAGGACATACCATGATACCTAAAGCTATAAAATGTGTCACTATTCTGTTGACATTCTATAACTCAAACCCTTAGATCTATAGTTAAGAAACTATAGGGATATACTTTGGAATATAAATATTTACCTCTAGAAACGAAATTTTTGAAAATTAGGAAATAGAAGACCTTAGTTTGTTAATTTTTAAATAATATTGTGATATCATAGAACCTTATGACTCAATACACAATTAAGTGCAGTTCATATACAAAATTAATAAAACATATGTAAAACTATTGAAATAACAGACTTTATAATCATGGGATTCATGGATTTCAAACTATGAGAGATATAGCTGAATATAAACATAACTAATATTCACTGTAAATCAACTGGTTTCCAAAGACATCTAGTCAATAATAAGCGAGAAAAGGAGGAAAAGGTATGTGTGTGTGTGTGTGTGTGTGTGTGTGTGTGTGTGTGTGTGTG
>JAPMOQ010045390.1:1448843-1544031 GCA_026543055.1 Argiope trifasciata
GTGTGTGTGTGTGTGTGTGTGTGTGTGTGTGTGTGTGCAATTTTATCTGCAAATCCCAACCATTTAGATGTGCTCCCAATATAGATTTTATAATTGATCTTTTATCCGTCATCAAATGAAATATTTTTATTTATTAAATCTTCCAGTATACACGTTCAAAATTCAGAATAAGGACAGTATATTCTAAAACAGTCCAATGTATCTATAAATAGTAAAGTCCTTTTATTAAACTCAAAGAAATTATTTATAACATCTCCTAGCAACAAAATTGTATATTTACATCTCAAAAAAGATAACAAACTCAAGAAAAGGTCAGAGTTGTAAAACCCGATTGGCTTAATGCGAAACGATAACTATGCTTAATTAAGAGAATGAATGCATTAATGAAAATTGTAAAGCCTTTGTTTAATCGCAATTTTCAAATATATGACAACACATATGAATAGAACCCAGATTAAAACGAAGTCTAACTAGATTAAAGCCACGCTTGGATATTCATGGAAAAATCAAATGCTTATATGTGCCTCCCAATCTTTGCAGACACTATGGACAAGAGATGATGAGGAAGATTACACATGATGCGGTTTTATCAGTAATCACTTTGAGGTTTAGTCAGCTTTCCTTCCCTACTTACAGTGTTCAGTACATGCAAAACACTCAGTGCTATGTTAAAAAAATCCTCCCATCGATTATGCAAGACTATCCCAATTTATTGCAGATGCTTGCTCCAAAGTGTAAAGTACCATATCGTAAAACATCGTTGAGAATTGTTGTGCATTCTTTACAAATGTTCTGAAAAACAGAAAGATAAATGTCCAATAAGTATCATAATTGTATCCTCACTGTTTTTATAATTTTTTTTATAAAAGTTATATCATTGAAATTTTATAATTTTTATAATGGTACCATTTGGCTTTTAATTTGAATTATAGTAATGTCTTTATTAAATAGACAAAGCGTCATTGTCTTAAAAATACTGTGCATTAGACATACCAGATTAATTCATTGGTATTTTCTTATACTCTAACATGTTCCTAACTTGTCTAGATTGCATTTGTCCTCTTTCAGTTTCCTATATTCTATTGGAATGTCCCTTTTTTTAAATTATCCAATGCTTCTATCACTGTGAAAGGATTTTAAATGATGCTTCGATATTAAATAGTAACGTCTCCACACACAAAAAAACTTTTTATCATCCATTGGATTTTACTCTATAATAAATTATTCTTTGTCATTTAGGCCGCAGTGGGCTAGTGGTAAGGTCTCGACTTGTGAGTCGTAGGATTTCGGGTTCGAGACTAATTCCACAGAAGAACCTTAGTGTAACGAGATCTGTTGCACGTCCTCACTCTAGAGAAGTGGATGCCAGCACAGGTGTCGTCTTAAAATACCCCTAGAGTTACTTTACAACGGGACGTTAATGTAACTAAACCAAAACTCCGTTGTCGTTTTAAAAATTTTCTTATATTGGACATATTTTGAATATCAATTACTTGAACAGTTTCTTAAATCTTTTTTTAATTATTAAATATTTGATTATAAAAATTATTTTAGGAAATGTAAATCATATATGTCTGCAGCTTTGTAATTAACGAATGGCTCTTGTATCAATCAAGGAACCAATCAACCCTTTTTGCAGGCTTAAAAGGTTGTCGTTACAAGAAGTACCCTCGATAAGAATTAAACGTAAAGATAGGTTGTGCCTTCCATTTCTTAAATAAAACTACTATAAAAGGCTTAGGTGACTACGAATTTGAATATTTATTATGATCGTAAACCATTGCTGTTAAATGCTGAAAAATTGAAAATTTTATAAAAAAAAAAAAAGAATTATTACAAACTTAGCTTTAAAAACAGCTTTTGAAAAAATTCATTTATCTTTAAGAAAAGTAGGAATAATTGATTATTACTGAATACAAAATTAGCAGCGAAAATTTTCAAAGAGATATTTTATTCACTTTTACAGTTTGCTTCGCATTATTTGATAATTTATGAAACAAATTATTTCATTGAAAATCATTTCCCATTCGATAAATAAATAATAATGTATGAAAATAACTAATTTGAAAAGTATCTTTTAGCTACGTAAAATAAGAACTGAAACTGCTGCTGTAAAACAGATGAAGATGCAGTGTTTACTTTGCTTAAAACCTTAATATCCCAATCTGAGTGCGTTTCGATAAATTTTGATTTTCTTATGAAATTACAGCAAAATCAAGTTATTGGTTATGCTTTCTTTTTACAACTGTAATGTGGTTTGTTTTTTTTCATATTTTACTAAACTTTGGAGCAGATTTCAGCAACTTAATGATAGTATTGTCTTCCAAATATATTTTACACTATTTGCATTTGAAAACAGCGAAGAAGATTAAAATGTAAAAATGTATGAATCATTAATTAACAGTTGAAAATAAATGAAGAGAAAAAAGGCTTGGCAGTATCCATTACTAACTGTAATTCTAAATGCATTGAAAAATCAATGAACTAGTCTCTTCGAAACTTTCTCGTATGCTCTATAATAAATGCAATTCTGTATAATTAAGAGTATCTCTAGTAAATACACATCTGTATAATTAGTAATGATTGGATTGAGCAATCCTTATTGAACGACAGTTACGAAATTCAAATCTTATCACTAAACAGATTATTAGAGTGTTTATTTATTTATTTATTTTGGAAATTAATTGCTGATAGAGGTTAACACACACGTACCAAATTTTGTGTATTTTTTCACTTTTTTTTTTTTGAAAGAAAAAGATCAAAATTTGATATAGAACTACAATTGTAATCACAAATTAGATACCAAATTTCAGCTATTTAAATCCACAGTTTTTAAGTGATTATGATAAAATAATTGTCAACCTCTTGAAAAATATGTTGTCAAACTTCATCTACTCTTTTACATTTTAGCTCTATATATCATTCACCTAATACACATTTTTTAATCATCATGTTAACCATTGTTCATACATCAGAGAAGGCAGGCGTTCTCTGAATGATTTAGTTCAAAACTGCTCAAAAATTTATAAATTCGATATAATACCATATACTATATTTCAATCACATAGTTCAAAGCATTTTATAGTGATAATGTTCACAGAGAGACAGATTTATTTCCAAAAATGTACTTTTCGGAACTCAGGGAGGATTGGAGTGCGGAGATTCATGAAAATCTTACATTCGAATTGTTTACTTTCTCTTTGAAAGCTTAATAAACAAGAAGTAATTTTTTTTTAAACAATCGAAATACTAACTCATGATATATTAACACAATAATTCTGCAATTTATGTGTTTATTTTTCATTTATTTTTTAAAAACTGACCTTTATTATATAATATCAATAGTATACACAAAAAAATATATTTAAAATCATCTCAAAATACATTATAAACTCAACAGCAGAAACAAAGGAAAATATTGTTTCTACAACATAAACATATTTTTAATTCATTAAAATCAAACAAAAATGTGGCTTAGAAAAAAATGCTTCTATTTTTGTTTTTGAATTCTAAAATGATGCAATAATGGCCTTTGTGCAATGATAAGAAATCAGGTTATCGAAAATAAATGTTAAAATTTTGATTACCATTTAATTAGAGATTTAATTAAAATCTTAAATTTCGTTTTTTCAATGAGTATCTACTAACAAAGAAATAAATGCAAATAAAATAAAAGCGCTTTGAATGATATTTTTATCCTCCCATGTCCCAATTTACAGTTAATATCTACACTCTAAACATTACCATTTTAAGATAACTTAATGTAAATCCCGCATCGGAAATGGTATTGTATTCCTTTTTTTCCCAATTCTTACACCCACGAATGTTTTCTAAATCAAGAACCTATTCAAATCATAATAAAAGAAATACTTTGCAAAGTTCCAATGAATAGCGATCAAACGTATAGGGGATTTACTGATTCAAATCTTAGAAAATAAAAGAAAGAAGGGGTGCATACAGGGATTACTTTCTGTCAAATGTTGAACAAGTCTTACTGGCATGCATTCATATTCAAATCACTCAAAGTTATTTGCACTAGAATCAAATGAGTTTGATTCCAGTGATTCACAAATCCTTAAATTTCGGACAAGGATTGGAAAACGGCCTCCTTTGACAGTAACTGTCTTGCCATTGTGCTATTGATGTGCGCGGATAATCTTGAAAGTAAACTTCAGAATGATCCAGAGGAGTATTGTGAACCAATAACAGTTGGTCAGCGTCAGCTGTCGTCATGGCAACATCTGGATACAAGCGAATGAGGGACCAGGGTGCTTGCGGCAGCTTTTTGGAGATTTCTAGACATCTGTTTCAAGTCTTTTTCGTTCTGAAGTTGACTCAACAAGTAGTTGGTGAAACTAGATGGAGACCGAAAAAGGTAAATCTCCATTAGTTTATGTATTTTTATAAATTTTTTTTAGTTCTTCTAACATATATTAATGGCATACTTTTTTTAATATTGATAGGGACATTGTAAAGTTATAAATGATAATTTTATAAACATTTTTTAAAGGTACGATGCCATTACTTCGTTTTATTAGTTCAGAAGTTTAAAGTATCTTAAAACTTGGCAGAAGAAATTATGTAGATCTTCTAGTCTAATTCTAAATGATAATAAATAATATTCTAAATGACGATTCAAAGTATATAAACATATAAGAAATTTTTAAAAGACAGCTTTTAAACAATTCGCACTTTTTTTGTCTTTAAAATGTAGAATTTTAATTTTGTTTAATCCAAATATATTCTTTTACTTTCAATAATAAAAACTATTTAATTTGTTCGGCTTAGAGTCAAGCTATATCTAAAGTGTTTTATGATATATCATATACTTCTTGAATAAAACGCGTTCTAAAAAAGTTAGAGTCTTCTTTATGAATATTTATGCAACAAACCGTCTTTATAAAATATATATATATGTTTGATTTTTTATTTGTCATTTTCATTACTTTTATAGTTCTGTTGGAATACTCATTATTATAATATACTTTGTCATTAAATGGACAATTTGCTACAATAAATTTCAAAATGAAATATTTTTAGTCTTTTATTATAGATATACAATTGATAACAATAGAATGGGTTTGGTATGCCATATTGGCTGATTTTTTTAAAAAAATTATTACCTCTATTTTAAATTTAAATTTAGTATTTGCATTTTGGGCAGAAACGGGGTAAGAAGAATGATTTTATTTTTCCGTCAAAGATAAATGAATTATTCTTTTCAAATGAATGTTTACACATATTTTACTTAAATTTTCTTTCTCATAAAACTACTTGAAAATGTAAATTTTTAAGCAGTATTTTTTGCAAATCTTTTAATGAATTATTCTCCTCAACCTAACGTATAAAAAAGATTAAAAAGTAAAATTGCATATTATAGTCGAATTAAATATAAAAAATAAGTTCTTTTTTATTTTATGAGCCGAGTGCCACTTTATTTAAAAACATTTTTTTTCTCCAGTATGTGATTATCAGTAGCTGAGGTAAACTTTCCGTTTATGACGTAAAGTTTACGTCATAAACACAAACTTTACTTCTACTTTCCCCCTTTTTTAAAACCTAGTTCTATATGCTAATACCTAATAATAAAAAAATTCAAAATTTTTGCTACAAACATAGAGTAATAATTACATATTAATAATGAAATATGCTGTGTAAATCATGGTAGCATTATTCTCCAACTTTATATATAAGCAATTAGAAATGTTTTTAATAAAAATTAAAAATTATTATTCATATAAAATCTTATTTTAAGCATGTTAGTTAGAAATATTTACACGTCTTTTGTGGAAATCCTTATGTTTGTAAACATTAAAATGGTTCCTTTATTTTCTCCAACATGTTTGAGAAGCGCAAATATTCCTTACAAACTGTAAAAACATTTTTTCAGATTTTTTCCCAAATATTAATTTACGATTTGTTGAAATTGCTGAAGCGAGAAAGGCAAAAACAGTTTTTAAGAGATTGAATATAAGAATTCGGAAACAGAATGAAAAAAAAATTATATGCATTTTTTATATGCAATAAATAAACTCAGGATTATCTGCAGGTGCTGTAACTACCTTATAAAATGTTTTTATATCTAATTATAATTAATAAAAATTAATTGTTTTGATAGAGCTTTCGGATAAACGCCAATTTTTATTTTGCCATTTGGTATATAACAATGTGATAAAAACTAACAAATTTATCAAATAAAATTATTTTTAAATTAGAGAATTCTAACAAAATAAAAACTATAAAAATGTGTAATGTTTAGGTGTAATGATAAGGCTTAATGTGTCCAGTGGCCTAACCATATATTGTTCACTATATACCTTAAAATTTACAAAAGTGCTGATGTGCGAGACAAAATTAAATGAAGTAACTAAAGAAATGCAATAATTTTGAAAGATAGCTTTTAATTATTGTATTTACACATTGATTTTTTTTTTTTTTTTTTTTTTTGCTTTTTCTGTAGTAAAAATCTAAATCAAAATGTCATCAAATAAAAATTGGTTAAACATGCAAATGATATATGCAATTAATCAATGATATAGATGGAATATTTCAGCAAAAACTGAAACTAATAAAAACAAAGTTTATAATAAATTTGACAAAGTAAATAAAAACCAGAATAAATAGTGTGACATTGAACTTGATGTCATTATAAAGTTATTTCTTTGAATTTTAAGAAAATATAAAAATTTCGTATGGTGATTTGCTCTGAAGATACGGTGATAAAACGCATATTTTTGAACCTTCATTCCATTCCTTTTAAAAAATTTTAATAGAGCAATTAATCATTATAGGAATTAAAAAACATACGTGGTGAATTTCTATCGAGTCTATCAAGGGGTATAAAACTGTATAAGGCTCAAAATAAAGAAGCAAACAAATCGATTCTCGATTATATATATAAAGATAAATATCAGGTAGATATTATTGATTGGCTCATTCTGAAATCTCTCTTGAAAAGAATATTTTGGTTTATAAAAGCCACAAGAATTAGAAAAAGAACAAAGATTTTATAATTCGTCATGTCTACATTTTTATGGATAAAATAACTCTTTTTAAATATAAAAATTGGATAGTTGAATTTTAAAGACGCAGCGATTTATTCGAAATGTGGTGTAAGAAGTTAGATGAAACAGTCATCTATTCCTTCAAAGAATCATTTTTAATATCTTTTAATCAGCGCCATGGAGGTGAAAAGCAATGTTTTCTACAATTTTGAGGAAAAGAGAATTTTTCATTCATTCATGAAGAAAATACTGGTATTGATGATGAGATTATTTTTAACATGGTTATTATTTTTGTTTTCTGCAAACTAAGCAATGGGAGATGCAATTCTATAATGCACCATTGAATATATATTTTTGTCAAATTTGAGAGCAGAGAGACAAATTTGGCATGTAGTTCTTCCTCGGGTTCAAGATACATGCTAAAATATGGACTAGTAGTTTTGATTTATAGTAATCAAAATTCAAAATTTTCCTCTCTGATTTTAGTGCATTTTACCTTATAAAACAACTAAAAAATTCCAAAAATAAATTTTCCAATGATATCAATATTATATTTGTACTTTTTTTTCTAATTTTGATGCATTTTTCAGATTTAATTCCAAATATAACAAATAATAATGTTTTTTTGTTCTAACTAAATTCTTATCAATCTTGTTTCAATGAATAATTTTCCCTTCAGGATTTAAAATGCTTCTCTCTCATTTAAAGCAGCATAAAACGATATTAAGGTGTTCACTTTCAAAGTATTTTCATTTTTTATTAGCATGGTAATGTCTTGTTATCTGTAAATTTCGTAACGTTATTATCCTCTGAAATTAAATAGACGAAAACCAGACAGACGATTCAAGTCTAAAAAATTGTTATGCGGCAATGTTGCCAAGTAGAAAATCACAATTTCAGGAAATTTTACTTTCATTTTTTTTTCTGTTGAAAATAACTTATTTTCTAGACACGATAATAAAAGCAGTAGTGATTTATTTCGAATATATATATATATATATATATATATATATATACACTGATGGAAAAGAAAGTCCCAACACTAGGAAGGAGCTGTGCTAGATAAACGAAATTTGGTAGGCGTGTTTATACATTTGAAAGATGACGTCGAATTAAATTTCGAGCTATGCTCGTAAGTGTGGCGCTAGTAGCGACACTATGAACATGCAAATGAGGATTGCTTTAAATAAGCGCTGTAAGGTTCGTGATCGTTATTTACAGTTGAGAATTTGACGTAGTGGGTTAATGTTAGTCAAGGATGCCTCTAAGAAGACGAAGAAGCCATTATCAACAGCTCACTGAGTTTAAACGAAGTCGTGTTGTAGGGCTACGAGAAGGTGGGTTTTCTTTCTGCGATATTGCTGAAAGACTTGGCAGGAATGTATTCACTGTGCATAAGTGTTGGCGGCAGTGGTCAAGGGAGGTTACTGCCTCAAGAAAACCAGGTTCCGGGCGGCCACGTGGTACTACTGAGAGGGAAGACCGTCGTATTCGGCGTATGGCTGTGGCTAATCGTACTGCGTCTGCAGCTGAAATTCGAGCTGCAGTTGGCACCACAGTGACACAACGAACTGTTACAAATCGGTTACTTCAAGGACAGCTCCGAGCCAGAAGCCCTGTACAGTGCATTACACTGACTCCAAACCACTTCCGTTTGCGACGTGAGTGGTGTCAAGCTCATTGGAGGACGGAGTGGAGATCTGTTGTGTTTTCTGATGAAAGCCGGCTCTACTTTGGTCGCAGTGATAGCCGTTTGTTGGTTAGAAGGAGGCCAGGTGAACGCCTGCTAGTGACCTGTCTGCGGCCTAGACACACAGGGCCTACTCCTGGAGTTATGGTTTGGGGAGCAATTTCGTATGACAGCAGGAGCACTCTCGTGGTTATCCCACGCACCCTGACTGCAAATTTGTACGTCAGTTTAGTAATTCAACCTGTTGTGCTGCCATTCATTAACAGCATTCAAGGGGGTGTTTTCCAACAGGATAACGCTCGCTCTCATACCGCTGTTGTAACCCAACATGCTCTACAGAGTGTCGACATGTTGCCTTGGCCTGCTAGATCACCAGATCTTTCTCCAATCGAGCACGTATGGGACATCATTGGACAACAACTCCAGCGTCATCCGCAACCAGCATTAACCGTCCCTGCATTGACCGCCCAAGTGTAAGAAGCATGGAACTCCATCCCACAAACTGATATCCGACACCTGTACGACACAATGCATGCACGTTTGCATGCTTGCATTCAAAATTCTGGTGATTACACCGGTTACTAATGTACCAACATTTCACATTTGAAATGGCTCTTCTCGCCAATGGCTCTACCTGTGATCTTGAAACTTTAATCAATTAAATATGTTACCTAGACAAATGTATTCCTAAAATTTCATTACTGTACAATAATTTTTTCTTGGTGTTGGGATATTTTTTCCATCAGTGTGTGTGTGTATATATATATATATACAACAGTGAAATGACCAATTCCAACAAATCGTAAATTGATATTCTGAAAAAAATCTGAAAAAATGTTTTTAGAAATTGTAAGGAATATCTGCGTTTCTCAAACATGTTGGCGAAAATAAACGAACCATTTTTAATGTTTACAAACATAAGGATTTCTACAAAAGACATACGCGTGGGCATAATATTTTAACGTAAAAAATGGAACTGTTATAAATTGTCTTTAAACTAATTTTGAAAAGTTGAGTAAAATAAAAATAACAGAAAGAAAGAAATCCAGAGAAAGGAGATTTATATCACTGAAAAACTAAATTTTCAGATTTTAAGTTGGTTAAAAAGGATTTTTGTACAACAATATATGCCGAAATTATGGTGAAAACACTTAAAATCATTTTAACTCTACTTCACATCTTTTAATTGGACAATTTCTTAATAGCGCAGTTAATATTTCTATGTACTATGTATAAAATCTTTCGATTTTATCGAAAGGTGCGAAATTGATGAAAGGCTAGACAAAATGATAAACTTTTTTTAAAAAAAAAAAATAGTTTTTTAAGAATTTTTTACAAATACTTTTACGAAATACTTTTTTTAATTCACTCTAATTACTGATTTGAGACATGTTGTTACACTATATAGGTACAGTAGTTAACAATTTCATACAATATGTTAACTTTAAAAACAAATATAATATCTTAATCTTTTTATTATTTTGTGGGTTCAATCGAACAAGAATCGTCACAATCACTCATATTAGCCATCCACTTATCATAAGAACAGCCAGTATGCCAAGAACTAGTCCCGTTTCTCAAACCAATATATTTCTAACTATCTTCCTTTTATAATTTTTCATAAAAAGAAAATAGATAGTATACAAGCTTAGTATTTTTCAGTTGTTACACAATAGCAACTCACCCCTATAAAATTGTTACAAGTTGATCCCTCTTGGTGCCATTTTATACCTTGATAATTTTGAGTGTTACAATATAAGTTATTTTTTGCTTTTGAACGAGATGTAAATTACCGAAAAGGGATTTCTCATTATTCTGATCAACCACAAATATCTCCAAGAGTTCCAAACTAAATAAAAATCTTAAATATAAAATAAAGATTGGAAATAATCGCATAGTAAATGCCTTCACAAGCAATTTCATACAAAATACAGGAAACCCCAAACAACTGATGAAGTCACGCGATTGTAAGAGGCATCAATCAGGGAGAGAAGGCATTCATTTTGCGATTATATTAGTTTCTATACCTTTAATTTAACATTCGAATGTACTTTTTGCCCTTATTTCCATCAGCGTGTTACCTTTATAAGATTCAATTAAAAATATAAATATGCGAACAATTTATATACTTCGATTGCAGCATAGAATTTCCAGTTAAAAAATAACAAAATTAGATTGAAGATAATATAAATAACGCTAAAACTAGATATAGAGTCGAAAAATTGTCTCTGTTTTTCTGAATTTGACAAGAGCGAATGATGTTTCAGTAGAACAATAATATTTCTTCAGTTGAAAACGTTACACACTTTTTTTAATAATTAATAAAATTCTCTGTTAGCCCCCTTCACTTAATAAAATATCTTATGAAATTATTTATTAAATATTTAATTACAAAATAATTTATAAATGATTTAAAAACAGTTATTAAGTAAAAGATAACATCAAACAGATAATTACTAATCAGTAAAGCTAATAAGCAATTTAAAAAAATTTGTTTGAGAATTCTCGTCGAAGCTTTCTAGCATTATCTTCAATAAAGTTAGAATTTCCCTAATACCGCGAATAAAATTGCATATCTTGGGTAAGACCGAGAATGTCTTGTATAGCATTGGTGAGCAATAGTTTGAAAATATCGATACATCTATGGCTTCCGTCCAGAATTTTTTCAAAATCCATCGCAGGAATATCTGTTTTGAGTATTTTTTCGGTATTGATCGTCACCAAGATTTGATATGAAACTTGACTTTAATTGTTCAAGTCATTCTATTTATGAGTAATTACATTGCACGTGAAAATATAGAATGACAGATGATCAACTTTTGGACAGATTTAATTAAAATTTTGTTTAAAATCTAGATTCCAGTTGTTATACAAAACTTGTTATACAAAATTTTATCTGCCGAGGTTGTTTTTTTTTTTTGTTTGTTTTTTGTTACTGAGTTTATTTTTACTCGATCAAATATAATACAGACTTGGATTTGATAATTGTATTTTTAATTAATTGGATTTCATGAAAATTTTTATAGAAATCTACAAATGTGGTTATAAATGAATTTATCAAATTCCATCAGTGTGTTCAAAATGTAGTTCAGCTATTGTCTTCGCAAAGAGGGATATATAATACATACAAAAGCTTGCAGTCAAATTTTTTGAACGTCACTATACTTTATACTTCATATGCGATAAAATAAAAACAACTGGTGGGTTCTTCCCTCAACTTTGTCTCATATCCTAAAATTGTCTTCTTTTCTTGCCTAAAAAATTGTGAGCCTTAGTTCACGATTATTCAAATTTTTATTTACAGAAACCCACACATTAGAATTTTATACTAGTTTAATAAAGAAAACTGAATATGCATTTTTTGGATGCCTGTTCAACCAATTGAATTAAAAATAAATTTACCTAAACTTTGACCCAACTACAATTAAATAACTAGTAATAAGATTACATATCAAATTTCTTTCATCTAAATAATTTTGCGCGTGAATTATCTTGCTTACTTTAAGGAGAAAGTTCCGACCTACAGACAACCAATTCAATTCCATGACTTATACAGCAAAAATTTAATATTAATCTACACTTTAGATGCTAATTCTAAATTCTAAATTTTGTTTCTTTAACTGTTTGAAAAACGTCAAAAATTAACTTTGCTTTTAATCAATTAAAATTTTTATTGAGATTTCAAAAAAAATTCTCCGAATTGCACATTTTTACATTCCAAGATATATATCTTCTAAATTTGGTAACTGTTGGTCAAACAGTCTGGCCTGTAGAACACCAATACACACACACACACATACACATTCATCTTTATAATAAACAGAAATAGATAAACAGATTGGTGAATCAGACACATTGATGGAGTTTATTTCCTAGGTATAGCTCACTAAAAAAAGACGCATTTTAGACACAGTGATGTAACCGTCTGATTTTTTGGGTTTTCATTTATTGCCTGGACATGGAAGAGACTTAAACTGAATCTTAATCTGCCTGTGGAGGAGAGGATAAAAAATCAATCCGTTTGGAGTCTGAAAACTGAAATTTAATACTGACTGTTAATCACACTTTTTTCTCGAATTTCCTGGAAGGTTCGAGAAAGAAAATCAAGAAAAGAATTGAAAGAAATCGAATTAGGAAGTCTGGACTTCGTCCTACATTCGATTCTTCCTCGTCTACTGCTATTCGTGGTCTAGTACCTTAATCGAATTTAAAAAGGAAACATGAGTCGATGGCTGCTCTTAACCTTATTTTCTGTCTGAGTCCAGTATTTGTTCTTAAACGGCTTTTGCATAACTGGTTTAGTTATTTCACTAAGAATTATCATTAGTTTAATTTTGATTGGCTTTGCACAAGATAGCTTATAAATTTTTTTATTCATCTGTAAACATGATATTGTTTTGGGTTGAAATAAAAAGAGTCCAAGGTCGTCTTGAGTGTGAGGTAATTTGGCTGTCTATTTGAACAGCAGTCAAAAATTCCATCGATCAATAATCTCCAAGAATTCAATCGCCGTATTAAAAATAAATAAACCTAATAACCAATAAAATTTACTTAAACTGTACAAAAATAAACAATCAATTTTTATTTTCTGCCAATACTTTACAATTTCATGGATAGAAATCTTGTCAAGATATGTTTTTGAAAGCTAGTTTCCACCAACACTGATTTCAATCATAAGCTATTTTAACTGTTAAGCTATGCAAAAAATATTGTTAAATTTTCTTCTATATATTCACCAAATATAAAAATACAATAAAGTAATTAGCATTTAAACTAATATTGTAATTTTTACACAAACGCTTTATATTTCATTCAATATTTTAAAACTATTTATTTAATTGATACAAAAATAATCAATTTTAAACAGCATAAGTTTTCTATATTTATTGCAGATGGTATTACGTCTAATTGCAAGCCGAATCGTATTTTTTCATTCGAAATATTTAAAATTATAATTGAATTTGGTTCAAAATAATAATAAATTTAGCAAATTTTCAAGCTTCTTTGGAAAACAGCCCAATTACCCCATCCGATAAAACAGATATACATGAGTTCGTTTGGGCAAGAAATTTCCGCGTATTCCATCAGCTTATCATAAAATTATTAAAAGTTTTTGGAAAGATTGTGTTCGAAAGTCTAATTTCCAAATTCCTTCTTCCATAAAATATTTATTTAAATAATTAATAATCTAAAAAAAAACTAAAATTAAGCATTTTGTTATTTTTTCCAAATTTAATTACTAATTTAGATATAAATTTTTAATAAATTAATTCACGGTTACATTATACATGCGAGACACCCAAAACCATCCTCATTTTAAAATCAGTCAGGGTGTGAAATTATAGTATAACATAAAAAAAATAAAAGTAAAAACGGGAAAAAGAGAAAAAGTTGAATTCACGATCTCAAATTTTGAGTTATCATGTGAGAACAATATTATTTTTAAGTCATTATTTATCTTAATTAATTTTTCATTAACCAGTTAAAACCGGTTTGAAACAATCACAATATTTTTCTAATTCTCTCTCTCTCTCTCTCTCTCTCTGTGTGTGTGTGTGTGTGTAAAACCATTGTTTTACTAAATGTTTACGCATGCGTAATCTGATATTCCCGTGATTGTTTCGAACCGGTTTAAACTAATTAATGTCTTAAATTAATTCAAAGAATTCGTAAAAATACAAAGAATGAATAATTTGGAAATCAAGCTGTAACTTTAGTTGACGATAAATCGCCATATGTGACAACCCTCTACATTATTTTCCAATAACCCTAAAAGTGAAAAATTGAGGCCTAAAAAGCTATAAATCTGCAGTTTTATGACAATTTTAAGGGTTAAAAACATAAACCAAAACAACATCATGATCTCACATGATAAAAATAGAGTTCGATGCAAAATGAATGGCTTCACTTGCCTAGTCTGAAATCTACCTCCGAGCATGTTTCAGTTTAGCCATTAAGTTATTCCATAAGTTAGATTTTCTTAATTTTCAATTTAATTTTAAAGGTACAAATTTTATATAGGTCTTTGATCTGAAATAACCAAATCAAGTTTAAAACACCTAAACACGAACGAGTAAAATGAATCACGATTCAAAATTCAAAACAAACTCTTATTGTTAAAATATCCTTCAGAAGGCTCAAATTTTATTAGAACAACCTTTTGTTTATCTATAGAAAGCGATTCGAAATTTCAAATCCGCATCAAATCTAAAGTAATTATGTTAGAAAAACAGGCATAATTTAGAGCTTCTTTGATTCTAACCAAATTTATATTGAAACATCGTTTTAAATAATGAAGATAATAATTGTTTTTAATTTTATACTGCTTCTTCCGGATAGCGGGAGATTTTTCTTCTGAAAAGGAAACCAAAGATTTCAAAAAAGCTGCATTAGGAAAGTGCGTATGGTTAAGAAACAGAATTTTGAAAGAATTGGGGATCCGGATTGAAGACCTGAGCTCCTTTATATCTTTCACACGGCTTCTTCATAAACCACGTGATCCTTCGAGTCTATCCGTCATTAGAATTCTTTATGGTATGTGTATATATTTTTTTCATATTATCTTGCAATTTTGTCATTTAGAATAGTGTAGATATTCAAATTATATTTATACACTGAAGTGACAAAAGTCATGGGATAGCAATATGCAAATATACAGATGGCAGTAGTATCGCAGCGAAAAAGTATAAATGCGCAGTTCATTTTCCAGAGCTTTCATTTGTGTTCAAGTTATTCTTGTGAACAGGTTTTTCGTGATTTATGGCGGCACGACGAGAATTAACAGACTTTGAACGTGGAATGCTAGTTGGAGCTAGACGCATGGGTCATTCCATTGCGGATATCGTTAGTGAATTCAACATTCCGAGATCCACAGTATCAAGAGTGTGCCGAGAGTATGAAATTTCAGGCATCACATCCCATCATGGACAGCGCAGTGGGCGACCACCTGCACTTAACGACAGAGACCACCGACGTCTGTGTAGAATGGTCAATGTTAATAGACACGCAACACTTCGTCAAATAACTGCAGGAATCAATGTGGGACGTACGATGGACGTGTCCGATAGAACTGTGCGGCGAAATTTGTCTTCCTTGGGCTATGACAGCAGAAGACCGACTCGAGTGCCTTTACTGACAGCACGACATTGCCTGCAGCGATTCTCCTGGGCTCGTGAGCATATCGACTGGTCCCTAGACCAGTGGAAAAATGTGGCGTGGTCAGATGAGTCACGATTTCAGTTGTTACGAGCTGATGGTAGAGTTCGAGTGTGGCGCAGACCCCACGAAGCCATGGACCCAAACTGTCAGCAAGGCACTGTTCAAGCTGGTGGTGGCTGAATAATGGTGTGGGCTGTTTTTACATGGCATGGACTCGGTCCTCTGGTGCAGATTGAACCGATCATTGACTGGAAATGGTTATGTTCAGCAGCTTGCAGATCACTTGCAGCCATTCATGGACTTCACGTACCCATACAACGATGGGACTTTTATGGATGACAATGTGCCATGTCACCGGGCCAGAACTGTTCGCGATTGGTTTGAAGAACATTCCGGACAATTCCAGAGCATGATCTGGCCACCTAGATCGTCCGATATGAATCCCATCGAGCATTTATGGGACATCATCGAAAGGTCCGTTCGTGCCCAAACTCCTGCACCATCCACACTTTCACAATTATGGGCGTCTATACAGACAGCATGGCTCAATATTCCTGCAGAGGACTTCCAACGACTTGTGGACTCCATGACACGTCGAGTTGTTGCACTTCGCCGGGCAAAAGGAGGACCGACACGATATTAACAGTCATCCCATGACTTTTGTCACTTCAGTGTATATATATTTCAGTGTATATATAGCATATTCGAAAGTCTTCTGAAACTATTATGATACTGGTTGATTTGTAATTACAATTAATGCCAGTACCAAAGAACTAATCCCACAAACATAAAAACTGGCACAATTTTATCAAATTTCATTATATATAATAGTTTATGATGGGATGTTAATGTAACTAAATTAAACTAACCTTGCGATTTACATTTCATATGGAAATGCATATTCCCAAAATCTGTCATTGTGCTCCATAACAATTTACATTTCGAGATAAATTTCAAAAACTTTATTTAATTATGCATTCTTTAAGGGAAAAATTTTTAGGTAGAATCTTCTAGATACCACCACTGCAGCAATTTCGCCAGTATATATTTCATATGAAAGTTCATAATTGCTAGGTATGGATCAATCATCATCAACCCCGCGCCCACCATTTTCGAGAGGAATTTCCTATACTTTACTCTATGGTACTTTCTCATAGAGAAAATGTAGCTCGACAGCATTCTTCAACCGAAACCATTGCAAAGATTTCGCAATTTTATTATAAAATAAAAATATTGTTATGTAAAATAAGTCATTATAGATTATTTTTTCTGTGATGTGGATAGAAATCTTTAAAACTTTTGGATTTTCTGGCCTAGAACATACGAAATTTCATTCGAGAGGGAAACGCTAGGTGTTTACTCTAGGCGAAAAATTTCACTCATTAATGCAATTTCATTAGACAGAATGTGAATTTATTTCATATAAAATTAAAATCTTTTAAATCATGTGAATGAGATTTTGCTATTGTAGATTTTAATTTAGGTCTATTTATCTGAACATAATGATATGCAGCACAGTCTACATTTCTGTCAGGTAATGCTTTTATTGATTTATAGTGTTTGTTAAACAAAAGAATGCTTTGTTTTCCAATATTTCTCATGTTTCAAAAAAAATGAGAGATGATAGATGAGTCGATGTATTACAGGGTTCCTAATGATCATTGATGTCCATCATGAGAGGGGATTGTCGTCCGCAGACAGCAGGTGGGGGAACCCCTCGGAGTGCAGGTTCCCCTTTTTCAATTTCCTGAAACCGCTTCCTGTGGAATGGATGATTATGATATATTTGCTCATGCTTTTAGGTAAGTGAAAAAACTAATCAAACTCCTTTCGGTAGAATAGTTTCAGTACTCTCTTTTCCTTGCAAGTTTCCTTCCTTAATTTTTTGTGCTTATTTGGTGCGACTTATTATATTTTTTTTTCGTAGAAAGTTGCGACAAAAAATACCTTACTGGTAATACTGTGTTAAAAGAAGTCGAATTCAAAAGTAAATTACAGATATCTAAATATAAAATTAATATGCAATCAACTTTTTGCAAGCATAATAATTTTCAAATACATTTTTTAATTTTGTTTGTTTGTTTGAGTGTGATTTGAGATCATATCAGTCATTTAAAACTTTTTTTTTATTTTTAAATATTTATTTACATGATACTTTTTTCCCTGAGGAAAAAATCCGTATTTTAAATATTCGGTGAATAGTTAATATTGAAGATCTTCGACTTTCTAGCGTAGTTAAGAGAAAAAATGTCGTGAGTTAAAAAAAAAAGGGATTTGGAAGTTATGGAAGCTTGTTAGGTGCCTTTAATTTTTCTTGTAATTTAATAAATAATTTTAATTTTCATTGCAGTTAGTTAGATTTAGATACAATTATAATAAAAAATTAGTTTGCTTGTTATTAATTAAATATTAGAACGAATATGGTAATATAGAGCCAAGGTGAGTTTCAGATTTCTGTAAAAATAGGCTCTCTACATATTATTGCAAGAATCATTTGAGTAAACGGTGAAAGAAGTCCAACAATCTGAATGATTAAAATCGATACTTTATTCCATAAATATTCTAAAACTCTTCAAGTATAGGTAACAATAACCCAGCCAAAATATACGAAAAGAACAAAATTTGCTGATGCGAATAAATCGACACCAATGGGATTCTCTCTGGAGATACCTGGATGGTTTGTCGTCTCTATCTTTCTTTATTTTTATCTCTTTCTTCCCTTTTTTTTTCCTTCCATTTTGTGCCCTTCTAACCGGTTAGATAACTTAATCTTATAAGCACCGTGGCGCAAGATGGCGTTATGTTATGTTATGTTATGTTATGATACGAATAAAACAAGCAACAAATAAACCACTAAATGGAATAGAGCTATATCACACAGTTTAAATAAGAAAGTTCAATTTGCGAAGAGCATTCCAAGATAAGAAATAATTCCTTTGTGTGTACTTCGTCTTTCAAGTCTTCCAAAAAAAGAGTATGATGTCACTCAGAATTCCCCAGAAGAATATCTAAATCTCGGTTCCTAATAGAGATTGAGCCATATATCTTGCTTTCTCTATCCTTCTTTTTCGCCAAAATAGTCAAATGATTAACAAGGATGTGGTCACTAACCAGACATTCATTATGAATTCATATGAATCTTTCTGGCTTACAGTGAGGTTTGACACGGCCGAAAAGTTGGCCGATTTGTAAAAATATAGATACCAAAGATCGTTATGGTATATTTAATAACTATCAGGTTCCTTTTAGTTTCATCTTAATTGACAATTACTAACATTAGCAATAATCTTTTATATTTTATTGTTAGCAAATTTCTTTTCTTTTACAGGGGCAAGTGGAATTCTCCTTGGTTACAAGTACCGAATGAGTTGTCTGTGCTTTCTTGTTCCGTATTGGTACATATTTTTCCTTGATAAATCTCATTGGAACAATCATTCCTATTTATTTGGATTGATTGGAACGCAGCTGATGGTCAGCGGGGCTAATCGTTGCTGGTTCGTAATTATATATGTTTTTTACTCTTACTCATTGAAGTGGATTGCTAAATGCAGTGAAGCACGGTTTGTTTACACAGATTTAAACGGACAGCTGTCAAAAAACATATAAGTGAAAATTTATGGGTTATCGAAATGCTATTGCATAGCTTTCATTGTTGCAAATTCAATGCTACTAATACAAATCAATTTAAATATAATAAAAGTTTTAAGATAATACTGTATTAATTAAAAATATTGAAAGCAGTAAAAAATTTTATGATTAAATATTTATCACAAATTTGATAAGTCATATTTCTGATTCTCCGGCCCACCCGAAAGCACTAGGAAATAAATACTGAATTACCAAACCACCATTACAGAAACACTGGTGGGAATTGTGGTTGAGTTCTAAGGGCCATCACCAGTCATGGTGCAACCCTCCCCTTAGGAAATACGTCCCATCATCGATGGGAGGAGCCGGATACCCCACCTTTATTGTACCCACCGGTATCCAACAATCATTCCGGGGGCATCTCATCCTCAATTTCGAGATGCCCCCCCCCTCCCAGTGTCTTAGAAAACTGATAAAAGTCCTGCTTTCATTGTATATTCATGGATACTAATTGTGCATTTTTTTTTACTTTAAACAATTTATATGCATTCAAGTGATCGCAATTCGAAAGAATTTTCTATTGTCGTTGTATGTGTTATTATTTTTTTTTAGAAATAATTTCGGCATTATTAATCAAATTAAGTCCACACTAATATTTTGACACATTATTACATCTTTAGAAGTTGAATTACATTTTCACAAGTTTTATCAATTTGCAATATTGATTCATCAACTGCAATAAAAGTTTCTAATTCAACAGAGGTGGTAAAATAATATCAAATACAGAAAATTCCCGGATTACAAACAGTAGAAAGAGATGTAGCCAGATATTTGTCCATTGAAATTATTTGATTCGTTCATTGAAGCCGTAATACTGCATTTCTTGAAATTACTTTTTTAAAATAGCATTTTTATTATTTAATCTAATTAAATATTTATCAAACAATCAATTAATTACATTATTAATAATATTATGACATTAATTAATGTTAAATCTAATTTAATTGTTTTTACACTTGATACCATGGACATATTTCCCTACTGAAAGTTCGATGATAAAAAATGTATATAACATAATTAAAATATGAATAAAGGATAGAAAACGAATAAAAAATCAATTATTATTCACAACCGAGAAACTAGAATTATTTCACACGCTACGGAATAACCAGTCCCAATATGCGCTGGAGCTGGTCCTTCAAATGGATCAGAAATGTGACAAAACAATATCTAAATGAAAGAATTATAAACTGTACTTTACTGAAATTGAAAATTCAAAAATGTGAATAAAAATTTATTTAAAGTCAAGCGTAAAATAAAACGTAGATTCAAATATTTTTTCAGCCAATATATTTTATTCAATATGTTTCATTTCTGTTTTAGGTCTCTGGATGGGAAAAAGAATCCGAAAATTCGCAATAAACATGTTCCTTTGTGGAATTATGCGCTTTTAAGAGGACAAGTATGAATGCATTTGTCTGATTAAGTTTTACATTTCGATTTTTTGTTGAATTATTAATTTTGAATAATAAAAGGGTGAAGTTTAGTAAGTAATTTTGAATCCAGGTTAAACGATAAACACGTTGTACATATCTATAAATAGAGGTAGATTTTCTTTTAATAATAAATACATACCATACGTTTAGCGTAGCATAGTTAAGAGTGGTTTTTATTCCATTAAACCCCACTAAATCAAATCAAAAACCTTTTAATAAATAAATAAATATAGATTATATGAATAAAGGGCTCAGTTTTCTTTATATTTAATTTATATTTCATTTTGTGAAAGATATCGACGGTTATTATTTCATTTTACCATAAAAATGCGCAATTTTTATTTCAAAAGTTTTATTCAATATATAGAAATTTTATTCAATCAACAAAAATTGCTTTCCTTTGAAAACTAAAGACTCTTAAAAAAAGTTTGATGTATGAATATTTTTATGTATCAAATTCCATAGTATTTATTTTCAAAAAATATTTTGAAACTCTTCCCTACTTTTTTTTACTAAACCTGAAAAAGCATCTTACATAAATTCAGATTATAACATTAATAATAATAAGTTCTGAAAAATACGGAGTCTATTATCTATAATCTAGGATTTTAATTGATGTGAAATAATATTCGAAATCTTTTTTGAATAAAAGTAGAGCTCATATAGATTGCATAATTAAAAAGTATATTTCAAAATGAACGTTAAATAAAATTGGTTTAGGTGAAAGGACGGCGAGAAGATCAATAATTAAAATTTTAAATGAGAAGGATAATATTGCACAGTGTATTGTAACATTCTCAAGACACTGGCACTATGTTTTCTCATTATGTTGCCATATTTAAGTACCTTTTTTAAAATAAAGAATTGGTATCCTGGAGACTTATCTCGTATAATTTAAACCGATTGGCTTTACAGATATTCCTGGTGTACTTCATCGCCGGTTTAAAGAAAACTAATTTGGACTGGATCGGAGGATACTCCATGGAGAAACTTGGGTATCATTGGGTTTTCGATGGATTCAGGTAAAGTTTGCAGTTATCTTACTGAATACTGTTTCAAAATACGATTTACAAGGACATTCCCTTTTCCAAGTTTTCTTTTAGATTTCAACAAACTAAAGAATTATTATCTAACTTTTTATATAGGTTTACAGGTCAAAATCATTTGCTCTAGCGCACTTCAATAGTTTTTAAACATCATATAACTTTTTTCCTTTTGGAGATTAATTTTGATCAAAAATTTCATAAGTCAGGAACTATTCTGAAGTGATTTATTTACAGTGAAACAGCTGCACTTTTAATTCCATGCCTGTTTGAATGCTTACTTGTCAAGTCGTATTTTCCAAAGAGTGAAAACCAATAAAATTTCACTTCAAATTCTACTTAGTTCCATATTATTTATTTTTTGAAAAATAAATAGTACGTAACTAAGAAGAATTTAAAAATACGTATATCAACTATCAAAAATATGTATATCAACAGCAAAAATATGTATATCAACAGCACAAATATGTATATCGACAACAAAAATACGTATATCACCAGCAAAAATACGTATATCAACTATCATAAAACCAAAAATAGAAATTTGATTTAAATGTTTCCGTAAAACAGAAATTCTTTGATCTTTAAAATATCAGATATTTCTTTCAAAAGAAGTATTTAATATCGAATACTGTTGCAAAGAAGGTGACTTATATCTAATCGTTTTTATAAATAAAAATAATCACTATTAAATTATGTATGTATTTTATAAAATCGAAAATACTAGACAGAAATATTTGCTTCTTCTAGACAAATTTTAATTAAATATAATTAGAATTTGAAAAATGCTCTTTTATTAGTGATATAAAAAACTAAAACAAATTTGAATTGAAGAATTTGTGAAATAACTTTTTCATTCATTAACCAGCAAGAAATCACAATGGTGTCACCTGCAAAATATTAGAACCGATTCAAAATTTAATAAAATCAATCAATTAACTAATAATTAAATTCAAAAAATATTTAAATAGAGTGTTATCTTCGAGAATATGTAAGAGAATAAAATCTCTAAGCCTCTAGCAGATCGGAAAATGAGTGTAAAAGTCATTTATACGGTTTCATCTTTGCAAACTTCAAGCAATTAGGGAAAAATATTTGTTTAAAATAACAGAAATTAATTTAGTCGTTTTATTTTAAGCGACTGATATTCTATCTTTTCTTGAGGAAGAGAGGGGAGGGGGCTTTAACTTCAAGATAGGACTTTCTCTTCTACTTTTATTTCATAGTATATAAAAATTTTAATTTACATCCACTGTAATTTATGGAAAATTGGATCATTTATATACATGTTTTTCAGTCTTCTCAAATCATAAAAGTAAATCTTTTTAAACAATAGATTTCATATTCAGATTTTAACAGCTTTTAAAGTCAGTATTCTGAACCAACAAACTGGCTGCTGAAGGCGATTAGTTGAATATAAAATCTTAACTAAATGTCTAACTCTAAGACTGTATACAATTTTGATAATTGTTTTGAATGTGTATTGAATAAACTGAAAAAACAACTGACGATATATTCTAACCTACGCAGGATACTTCTGACCGATGACCAAATAACATATTTCGTGGTACACTTAGGAGGTTTCCTGTTGGATTTGACAGTGGGATTTTTCATGCTGATGGAGTTCAGCCGACCTTATGCCTTCCTATTCTGCGGCATGTTCAACCTTATGAATTCCAGAATGTTCGCAATTGGTACGTTCTTTTTTCTTTTCTTGTATTCGTTTTAGTATATACTTATTTATTACGGTTTTAAAATCTTAAGAACTCGTGAATAAAATTAGATTTTTTTCTTAATGATTTTGAAGAATAAAAAAAATCCTATTGAATTCCACTCATCACATAAACAGGGTTTTATAATGCCCTCTACTTTAATTATTTCAGTTTCTTCATTAATTTAAATTTTAGCAAAGGTTTTTTTTATTACATGAAATAGATTTTGGATTTAATCTGCATCTTAGCAAATTTAACAAGTAATATATGTAGGAATGGATGGGACAAAATGCCCATTCAACCTCATTTAGATCAGTGTTTAGGGTCACTGATTAAAGAGAAGAAAACAGTAAATTTATTTACAGCAAAGAATATTTAAAAGAAAAGACATTAACAGTTAAGACAGGACAGGCTATTTACAACTGAGATAAAAGTATAACCGTTAGATGACACCAAGGATGAAGCCTAATCATGTGTTCCATGGCAAAACTATGTGCCACGTTGAGTATTAAATAATCATGTTATCGAAATGAAAGACCCTCTCTCACTCTCTCTCTCTCTCTGTAGAGCGAATGCTCACAGCTCACTTTTCTAAAACTTGACGTCACGCGTCTTAGACTTTGGATCAGTGGTATTCAGTAGAATCCCAGGTGCTATCTATTACAATAAAATAAAACTAAATGTGAAATGGTAATGGCCGCTAAATAAATCTATATATATGTATATCAGATAACATTCAGTAAAAGAAAGACAATGATACTTTTTATTACATGCGCTAAATTGTGGCTTTATTCTGCATGGAATCAATTTTAACAGATTTAACAAATAATGTATATTAGGCAACATTCTGTGGAAGCTACATAACAATGCATTTTTTATACATGAACTAGATTTGGGATTTAATCTGCATGATATCCTTTCAACAGATTTAACAAATAATGTATATAGGTAACATTTTGTAAAAGCAACTCCACGATATATTTTTTAATTGCATGGTCTAGATTTTGGAATTAGCCTGCATTGAATCCTTTTAACAGATTTAACGAATAATGTGTATTGCAACATTCTGTTGAAGTAACACAATAATGTTTTTTAATTGCATGATCTAGATTTTGGCTTCAATCTACATCGAATCATTATTTTAATAGATTTAACAAATAATGTATATTAGGTAACATTAGGTGGAAATATCATAGTGATATTTTTTATTACCTAAACAAGATTTGCTCACGAATCTTTGTAGAAATATTTTAACTCATATATTAAACAATACATATTGTTCTGAGTGATCAATACAATCAGAAGAAACAGCAGTTTTCTTATTAGTTTTGATGCTATAAAAGTCGAATAGAATAGTATTTTTCTATTATTATGAAATATAAAATTACATAAAAATAACATACACAAAATTTTAAAAATTTTCAAAATAAATAAAATAAAATAAAACAGGCATACAGAGCATAATTGTAGTGAACATTCGCCATGATTCAGAACATCTAATTACAATAATTTAATTAATGATATCTCACATTATATTAAAATTAACAAATCGTTAAAAAAATTAATTTTTCAATCCGATTGTAAAATTATCATACGTAATTTTCATTTTTTTAAAACTGAAAATTTTTTATGTATTCAAATTGGAAATTAATAAACCCATTAAGTGTGTTCTATACGTTTAGTAATTTTGTTATTTCTTTTAATTCACTATAGGCATGTTTCCATATGTGATGATAGCTGTCATGCCAATATTTTGCTCTTCCGACTGGCCAAAGAAAGTCTTGATAAAATTACCCAAGCTGCGCGAATTAATTCTGTACGATTCTGCACCCGGAAGAAGTGAGGACTGCATTTACACGGAACAGGAAGTGGTGCCGGAAAAACAGGTTCCATGAATTTTACTAAATTCTTAACATGGGTGATTTTCATGCCCATTTCTAAACTGTTGTGTTGGTATGCAGTCATTTACTTAGAAATAAAGGAGTTATACTTCTATAGAATTCAATTCCATGTTATGCCGCTACTGTAAAGACTGACTTCAATACAATCATGCATTACTGGATTGATATAAATATAACCCAAACCTTAATCTGATCACAGGTGTATAGAGATAGTTAAAGAAAATTATTGCACTGAAATAACCCACCAATAAGATTCAATTTAGATAAATAATTTAATCTTAATGTAGCATTATAACAGCTGAAGAACTAAAAACATTAATGAATTTTATTGGACCACGTTGTAAGACTAAAATTGATAAATATACTATTGACTACTGTTAGAACGAACTTCTTTATCATTATCATTTCTCATATATTTCTCCTTTCTCAGGCTATCCTAACAGAAATATCCTTTATTAAAATTATTCTGTTAAATTCTTGATTAATTATTTTGAAGAAAACATATAACTTAAACATATTTCTCTTAATACAATTGCAGTTGATCACAACTGCAACTTGATCACAACTCACAACTTCAATTAAATGTGAATTCTGCACTCATCCCCAAATTTTCCACACTTTTGACCACTAATGCATCTGCACAAAAAAAAATTTAATGTCCAAACTAACAAATGAATTTTTCTTAATAAATTTCAATCTTTTAGTTAATTATTCACTTGTGTATAATTACTTTTTTTCCTAATTTTTACTTTCTCGCATAGTAAAGAGAAAATACAGTAATCATCAAAAAAATTCGAACTCAAGATTTTGATAAATCTGCTCGTTTTAGACTTCCCTGAATTCAAATAACACACTTTTAGAAAATGTTTATTCGTCTGCCCGTGACAAAGATAACTCAAAAACACTTGAAGCTAGACAAATGAAATTGGCATTCGGTCTTTACAACGAATTAGCACATTTCTATCATATTTTGAGCAAAGCTATTCAAAAAAATTCTCTCTGTCAGGTTGTTCTAAAATGAGTTAATGCGATAAACATTTGATCATCTGCTAGTTTGTACTTTCAGAAATATATAAATGCAGTAACTCGAAAACGTTGTGAGCTAAAGGCATTAAATCTGGTTGGGATTTTTTTGACTATAAGTGTAACTTTTTAACAAAATTTTGTTCCAATTCAGTGAACTGTTATTCTTAAATACTTTATTTTCTTATTAAAACTAATTTCAGGCCATTAATAATATTTAGATTGTGAAATGCGTTTTTCTTTTCTTCCCCTGATTAAATTTTTAAAGATATTTAATATATAATTTTATAAATCTCTGTCATTTTTTCTCACATTTTTACAGACCAGCTCTCCTAAAAAAGAGTGTACTGCATCAATTAAAACTCCTCCTTTGACCAATGTAAGATTCCGACATAAAGTGACCGCCATATTGTTTTGTATTTATTTCTGCTTACAAGGCTTTTTGCCGTATTCCCACTCCTTCACGAAAGGATACAACACGTGGACTCAAGGATTATACGGATATTCTTGGGACATGATGGTCCATAACTGGAGATATGTACACACAACTATCACAGTAGTGGACAAAGATACTGGACATCATTTTCATCTAGATCCGGAGGTAAGTATTAAAAAAATTCAATCTAAATCTAATCATGTAAAGACAAAAAAATTTCCAATGAGTTATTGTCTGTGTCTGTGAACATAAATAAATCTTCAGGAGGCACAAAAATATTTTTTTATTTAGTAATAACAATTTAATTACGAAGTGTGAAAAAACATTAAACTGAAATATAAATAATTTCTTTATGAATAATACAGAGTTCCAAATGATTTATTTTTGATATGCTAGTGGACTGAATTGCAAACTGAAATGCTGTCAGCTAGGGAATGGAAACTTATCTCCTGCTGATGATAAATTGATTTTTTTTAAAACAGAAAGAGTGACATCAAAAAGTCGACACAGTTTCTTAGGCCAAACAGCATCATTGTTGGCAATTAAGTTTTATTTTTGATATTCAAAGAAATTTTTCTTCCGGTATTTTTAAGAAATTTTGAAATTCTATGTAAATACTGTCGAACCACTTTGATAAAGTAATGAAGTAATTTTCTGTTTAGTCGTTTGGAGATTAAATAGATATTAAAAATAATCAAAATAGGCGCATATTTAATTAAATAACAAAATTTTAGGAATACTTGTTTTCAAATCATCCCGACAATCAAAACTGAAAGGAGATCGAAAACTATTTATAACACGGATTAAAATCATTTTAAAATACTTTAATTGAACTTACCTCAAATTAAATTCAGATTATTTGTTTGAAAAATAATATCCCAATTAGTGCGGAAAATACTTCCAATTAAAAAAAAATATTTCATTTCAGCGTTTTCATTTTAAAAATATGGAATCATTACTGATTATGTGCCAGAATAATTTGAAATTTTTTTATCATAAAACAATTAATGATATATTCATTAGTCTACATAATTATCACATTAATATAAAAAATATATAATTTATAGAAAACATTATTAATTAAATCTTAATTAAAATTTATAAATTAATTAAATTTTAATTAACTAAGATGGAAAATCTGAAGCAGTATGTTCTATTTTAAAGATTAAAAAAAACACTCCTTTAGAGGTCCTTGATTTACGCCATAGAGTATCCTATTTATTTGTTTCTAGCCGCCTTTGGCTGCCAGTCGGCTCGCCAATCTTTATGCTCTTTAAAATTGTCAATTAAATGCTTTATGTAACGTCATTGCCAATTAAATACTTAATGTAACTTTCCTTTTAATAGCTACTTTATCAAAATACTTTTAAGGTTCAAATTTTGATAGTCATGCCATTCACTCATACAGACATAAAGGCCTTAAGCCCGCAATTTACTATATGTCTCTTCCGCAAAATTATCTGTCAACTCCCACAAAATTTCAACTTTAAATTAGAGTAGAAATGATTAAACTGCAAACTGATATAAAAACTTTTTTTTTTCCTGAAAAAAAGCATTTTTTTTAAAATACGAGCCTTGAAAAAAGAATCGTTATATGTACTACAGAATAATTTTCGTCGTTTATTTAATATTTCAAGAATTATTCAACAAAAATTTCTGAGATTCAGTTTTTAGTTTTACTTTCAAAAGGATTTAAAGAATGCGAATAACAATATTCTATTTTGTTTCGGTTTATAAACATAATTCAAAAAATATTGTCAAAATTTTATACAATCATTTTGCCTTAAGGAATCCTATTCTGGGAAATATTCTTGAAATTCAACTTTAAAATGAATAAATAAATGAAGGTTTATGTCTTCTTTTAGCAAATTTAATCGACTTATGAAATTTTGAATAGAATCGTTTATAGCACTCAACATTTTTATATTCTTTTTTTGTTTATTTACTGTTAAGCATTGTTATAAATAGTCTAAAGACGATTTTATTTAATCTATAATAAAGAGCAAATGAATCCGAGAATAAATTTGAGCAATTTGACAATATGTGTAACCAGAGCTTTCAAGACTTTTTTCCCTCTCCAGGCCTGGACTCGTAGTCATCGTTGGACCCATCATGCAGATATGGTTAAGCAGTTTGCGCAATGTATTCAAGAAAGGATGGCTGAGATGTACAATCTAGAGAACATCGAGTTATACATAGATGTTTGGCTCAGTCTCAACCGTAGATTCACGCAGAGGTAATTGAAATTATTGTATTCAAACTTTTGAGAAAGGTTACAAGCCAAAAGATGTATACGTTAAAATTCAAAAAGTTCTCTCAAAACTAACCTATAACAACTTTCTTCAACTTTCGTAAAAGAAGTAAACTTTTCATAAAAGAAGACAAAATCTGAAGCAATAATCAGTAGAAGATAAACACTGAAAAGTTTTTCAGTAGAAGATAAAAATTGAAATTTTTTTTATTCGAGATAATCGAGTTAGAAGTTTAAATATACGCAATTTAAGTTTGGATAAGATTCACACGGAATTGATTGATATTTTTATTAACAAATTTCTATGAGAAGCTGCTAAGCAAAAGATATCTTCGTTTTTACCCAAAAATTCTCTCAAAATCAGACTATAATTTCTTTCCACACTTTTTGAACTTACTTTTTCCACTTACATGGGAAAAAATCACAAATATTCATCAGTAGAAGATAAAAACTGAAAACTGAAACATTGATTGAATTGTTGAGAAGAATAATTCAAGACCGAAGTTTTTAATTCGAGATTATCGAGATTAAATTTTGGCTATGTGCTGCTCTTGTCAGTAGTACTGTTCATGTCAGTATTCTGAGACGACTACTTTCCGAACGATTTTATCTCGTCAGAGGATGAATCTTGGAAAGAATGATTGCCAGAATTTACTTTATAGTTAAATGTAAACATCACCTCCTTTCCTCTCACCGCTATTTACTGAATTAAACCCCTACCAGTGCATGTGCAAATACGTAGAAGGTTTCAGAATCCGTTGGTAACCAATATGCATGCAAATTTAAAGGCTAGCAGACACTACTGAAGAAAATCCGGCACAGTACTTAATGTTTAGATCGTATACTCAATGTTTAGATCTGCTTTTATCAAATAGTTGATAAAAAAAAAAGGTGGTATTTATATTTATGTTCTTCCTTTTCTTTACGATTCAAATAAAATTTTTGAAAAGAAATTTATAGAAATATTAGCCGAATTTAGCAACCAGCCGGTTCTTAAATCTTAATAATCTATAAAAGGGTCAATTAAATGCTTTATGTAACGTCATTGACAATTAAATACTTTATGTGCCTTTTCATTGTCTAAATACTTTTCGTAACTTTTCTTTTAATAGTTACTTCATCAAATATTATAAGGATCAAATTTTGATAATCATACAATTCAATCATGCATTTATAACGACCTTAAGCCCGTAATGTACTATATGTATCTCCAATTATCTGTCAGCTCCCATAAAACTTCATTATCAAATTAAAGTGGAGATGATTAAGCTGTAATTAATACAAAAACATTTTTTTACTTAAACTATTCATCTTTTTTTAGTGTCAATATTGTAAACAGAGTCCATCAGCAATTAAGTCTTATGTGTACTACAAAATCATTTTCTTAAGTTATTTAATATCTCAAGAATTATTCAATAAAAATTTCTCAGATTCCCCTCTTTTATTGAATAGACATAATCAAATATTTATAAATCAGTCAGTTTTAAAGACTGGTCTAACTGATTGATCTCTTTATTTTAAATATTAGTATTTGAAAAATATCTTGTTAAATATAATTCACAGCACAGAGAATCTAAATAAAAGCTAAACATTCTTCATTTTTTTAAAGCATTTGTAGACTCATGTTAGTTACTATGTAGCTATTTACTTCATTTAGACTATCCTTATTGATGCATTTATAGTATTAAAGTTTTACAGATTGTCCATTGGACCCTGAATTGAAAAGATGTATATTAAACCATATTTGTCTTAATTAAAACTGATTTATTTAATTAATAATATTGTTGAAGTCATAAAACCTTTTCTTCACAGTTTTTTTTTTAACTTTTCTTTACAGTTTTTTTTTTTTTTTAACTTTTTTTACAGCTCGTGTCCGCTTGAAAAAACAAATTTCAAACAGACATGTGCTGAAAATTACATTTTTATATGTTTAATTTGCAATAATAGTTCATTTATTTTTTAAAATTTGAGTTTTTATCAATCTGATGGCAACATACTGATAAAAGATAGTTTTTTCCCCTTTCATTCTTAACGCGCGCATGCAGCTTATGTTTTATTTTATTGTTGAAAAATATGGTTAAATTACTTTTTTAAATATTTATTTTAATTTAATTTGTTGATAAAATTATTAGTATCACTAAAAGATAATTTTTTAATCTTTAATATGATGTTAAATATCAATTTTGTGCTATAATATTTTCGAAACGGCTAGTTAACGTCGAAATTTCGCTCAGTTTTTAATTAATTCAAATGCTAATTAAAAATTCAAAAAAATCACTCCGAGATGCATATTTCCGACCACCAAGGTTTACATGTGCCAAATTTGGTAGCTGTAGGTCCAGCGGTCTGACCTGTAGAGCGCCAACAAAAACATTGAGCTTCCTTAAAAGTATAGATAGTCTTATCTAGAGTCTTAGATGCTATAAATAACATTTTTTGTTAAACTAGAGTTATTCTGTAAATAATGAAAGTGAACCATTTCGCAATAAGTATTATTTAGTTTAGAATAACGAAAATTCTTTTAATCCCTTCTGCTTTGAAACAAAACATGCTTTCCTCTTCAATTTATCCTTATTTCAGCTAAAATTGGAAATGACGAAAAAATTTGTAATTTTTCCATGCCTATTCATGTTTATATGAAATATTGATTTACTTTTGATTCCCCTTTCATGCTCATAAGATAATTGTAGAATAATCTCAAAAGACTCCAATAAATTAATTCGTTATCATCAATTGATACCGTTTCCAGTACTAAGGCTTTCATTATACTTCAGATTTGTTTTTAATCTATACTTATAATAAAGCTCAATATGTGTTTGTGTGTGTGTTGATGCTCTACAGGCCAGACCGCTGGACCAACAGCTACTAAATTTGGTACATGTATACCTAAGAGGTCGGGACTGTGCACCTCGGAGCCCTTTTTCCGAATTTTTTTTATTAGAATTTGAATTAATTAAAAATTAAGCAAAATTTCGTCATTTTCTACTATAACTTCCGAAAATATTAACGCATAAAGATGATTTTTGCATCAAGTTAAAGATTTAAAAAATTAGCTTTCTAATGGTACCAGTATTTTAACATATAACTTAAGTTCCTATTTTTAACGAATTTTTAAAGAAGTGTTTTAACCATGTTTTTCAACAATATATTTCAGACAAAACAATAAAATTTTACAACAAATGAAAAATAATAAACGAGCAAAGGGGAAAAAATAGCTTTTATTAAACTGTTGCCATCATATTAACAAAAGTTGAAATTAAAAAATAAATTAACTATAACTGCAAATTAAATCGAAAAAAATATAACTTTCAACATGATTGGATAAAATTAAATAAATATTAAATGCTATGTTTTCTAAAAATATAAATGCAAGGCAAAGATTTCTATGATCGTTTGCAATATCTATATCATTAATTCAATAAATCAACCTTTTGTTTGTGGTGAACATGTTTGAATTTATACAGAATACGTTACGTATTGAAATTCGGGCCAAGTGGCTATTTTGGGATACATATTGTTCAGTACTGTCAACTTGGTTTAAATAATTTCAATAATAATTATTATTATTACATTTAATGTAATTTGAGTCAGAAAATTCATTGATAAATAACTTTTATATTTTTTCATACTTTGCTCTGTGAACCATATTTAACAAAATATTTTTACTAATATTTTAAGTTAAAGTTGTTACATCAATCTATCTTCTAAATCAATCATTAAAATTGACTGATTTATAAAAAAATTAATATTATTGTTAAAAAGTGCTATTTTAGGTCTTTTCGTCCACCATCTTAAATAAATATACCAATTTCAGACCAATCAATGTCCGGAATTACTCCAAAGCTGATAATCAACTGAATATGTGTTTGCGTATATGAATGAATGTCTGTGTTGTGTGTTGTAGTGCTCATATGATCTACAGATATCGCACTTGGTATACAAAAATTTACTTTGGAGGATGAAAAAGTATACCTATACGGATTTTTTAAAACTTTAATTAATTAAAATTGCGCTAAAATTTGGAATTTTTCCGAGATAACTTCAGAAAATATTACAGCATAAAACCGTTTTTTAAATCCTCTTAAAAATGTTTTTTTCATTCGTACCAATGTTTTAACCTATAAATTCAAGTTTTATTTTTAATGAATATTTTTAAAAAATATTATAATCATATAATATTTTAGGTCTTTTAGGGTTTCCAACAATTAATTTCTCACAAAATGAAAGTATAATTTAACCTGCAATAGCACGTTAAGAGTGTAACAGTGATTGCCGTCACTTTGAGAAAAACTAAAACTGAATAATTAAACTTTTATTTCAAATTAAACCGAGGATAGTGTGATGTTCAGCAGATGTTTAAAAAGAAGCATAATGTTATGGAACAAATATAAAAAAAGATATTTTCCTCATAATTCTGTGACAACTTATTGCAAATCAGAGAGATTTATAATGCAATGAACAAATAATTGTATGGCTTCTATAATAATATGAGTTACGTGACTGTTGAAGTTTAAATATATTTGGCTAAGAAGTTATAAAGAGAGCAAGGTACAAAAGTATTTAATTGAAAATTTTAGAACGGATTACTCCTGGCGAACCAGCTGATCGCCAAAGGCGGCTAGTATAAAATATTTGTATTTGTAGGATGTATGATCCATCGGTAGACATTCTGACAGCAGATTGGTCTCCTTTTGAGGAAGTCACATGGGTATTGCCACTTCAAACAGAATTAACGGAATGGAGAGAAAATCTTGTGGACATGGAGGAAAGAATTTTTAACCAATCAGAAGATGTAGATGTCGTATTCGTCACAGATTTTCCAGGTAAGTTTTCATTAAAATCTTATTAAAACATACGAAATGTTATTGACATTATTTTCACTCTTTTACTTTCTCGTATACATAGCATAGAGAAAGTATGGTATTTATTTTTAAAAAATCGAGATTTTTACGAATCTCCACTTCTTAGATCTCTCTAGATTTAAGAATACATTTTTAGAAAAATTTTCAAAAAATTGAGTTCTATATGCGACCAAGATAATTCAAAAATGCTTTGAGCTACAAGTTAAGAATTTAGTGTACGATTTTTACTCAACTAGATTTCCAGCAAATTTTGAATGAAATATATTCAGAGGATGTCTGTTTTCTATAAGTTTTGAATAGAAATTAAAACGATAATTACAAAATGAAGAGAGCTGGGCAGATAAAATTCTGTGCAATAAGATGATATGAAAATCATTTTTATGCTGTAATATTTTTGGAAAATACCGCAGATAAATATAAAAATTCCATTTTATTCTTAATTGACTAATAATTTAATTCAAGGAAATTGTAAAAAAAGTCGCTGCTTGGAATTTCACATTTGAAAATTCTAAATATAGCGAATGCGAAATTTCTAGTTCAAATGGCGTGATCATGTTGAGTTCTAACATACTCGCATTCATTTTATAAGTAGAAGAAAAAACGATAATTAAAATGGGTTTTTAAAATGCTATTATAAGAGTTACGAAATCATGAAAGATGTAATAATGTTACAGTGACGTGATACTGACATACTTTTGGTCATTTCATAGTTATTATTACTATTTTCCTTCAGCCTGGAGATAAAGTTGTTTTGTTGTTAGCTCCAAACTTCTTTATTATTTTTTTTTAATCTTTCCATTTAAGAATTTGGCTGGATAAACATTCGGAAGATTTTCACAAAAAATAAATAATTGTATAAAATATGATTTTTATTATTTTCTTCCAGGTTTTCATTTGCTAAACTACGTAAGTGAGAACCACAAAAACACAACTCTCGAAGTTATGAAGGGCACTGTGGAAGTGCAACTGGGAACAAATGAAATCATTGAATTAAAAGAAGGCCAAAACATAGAAGTATGTATTTCAAGTATGTGTTTCCTGAATATGAAATAATATCAAGAAAAAGTTAGTTTTTGTACCTTCCTTAGACCGAAAACAATTCTGAAATTATATCATTCGGTCTATGAAAATGATAATTCAAAAACACTTCGATTTGGATGAATGAATTTTATATATATATATATATATGGTCTTTACTCCAAATTTATGGATTATCATATTTTGAAAGAAAACCATTTAAAAAAATCTTTTTGAAGTTGTCCGAAAATACGGAGAACACGAGAATTTCAAAAGATAAAGAATAAGATGTATAAAAACTGAAATAACAGTGTTAGCATCTAAAGTAAAGATTCGCATCATATTTTGAGCCAAATTTGTCGCTGGTTTAACTGTCTATCGCTCTGTGATTTCGTACATATATTAACGTGATAAGAGCACTTACCCACAAAAAAAGGAAAATTGGTATTGGATCTTATTAAAATCATAGATCTGTCAAAGGATCAATTGTAATCTGGCGTAAAAAAAGACATTCAAAAATACAGTTTCTCTTTTCATTACTGTACTTAGAATCACAAAATGCTCATGTGCGGGGCACCTGAAAATAAAATTCTTAGCACTCATGACATTAACGACCTTGATCAATGTCCTCAAGGTCACACCTTTGTTAGATATAAACAAGAAAGTTTCAGGTAGATCAGTTCCTGATCTTGGAGTTGTAAGATTCACGTGTAATTATGGATCATAATTGCAAATAAAAACAAGAAAAGTGAATGAAAATTAGGTTTGAGGGACATTGTATTCAAATGGCTAATAAAAGTCCAAAATCTAGCGCTCATAAAATGAAATTTATCACGTACTTTGAACACGACAACTTAGAAACACAAACAATTTAACGGGTGAAATATATACGTGATCCTTAAAGATATCATTCAAATAGCACTCGATGGTCTACAATATTATTAAGAATTTTTACCATATTGTTACCGATAATGTACGATATTCTTACGATATTTTCAAAACATCGTAAGAATATCTTATAGTATCTTCGTATTCATCAGGGAACAAAATTTTGGAGAAAAAACTGATGTACTTTTTTTATTGAGATTGTTTCGGCTATATTAATAATGAATAACTGAAATACTCCGTTTCCCATGCAAGATTTATGAAAAGTTAATATTTTTTTTAACTCAGGGTGCCTATGAATAATTCACTGAATGATGAAATTAAAATGAAACGTAATTTTACAAAGCATGAGAAAAGAATTTTATGTGTGGTTCATTTTTACAAATTACCTTAAAGAAATTTATAAATTTACTGATAAAATGACGTACAATATCTGGTTATAGAAAATGAAATTTTCGAAAACAGTTCAGATACGATTCAGCCGAGAATCTAATAAACTTCCCTCAACGGAACAATGAAATAAATGTGGTTAAAATAATTCTGAGACCGGGTGTGTTTTGTCTTGTTTGCGTAATGTGCTTGATAAAATAAGCATTCTCTGATCGATGGATTCTGATAATGCATTTCTCGAATTATTTGTTTGGCGATACTCGAAGAACCGAATTTATGCTGTCGCAGCATCGAAGAATTAAGAATTTGAATTAACAACAAAAAAAAAATGCTACCGTGATTTCCCAAATGTTTACAATATTTAGAAGTAAATCGAGAACAGAATTGATATCTCATGGACAATTAATGATATTTCGTTTTGAAATGCACTACAATAAAAATTTTCGAATTATGGCGAATTTTAAGTAAATAGTAATTTATAAACATTATGTTCTTATAGAAACCGAACCTCTAACTCTAAAGAGCAACTAATATTCCCAAGGTTTCTGATAAATTCAGTCATTGATCCACATACGTGACTAGAATTCTAGAACGCATGCTTTAATAGTAATACTTCAGGGATAGAATTTTTTTCTAAAAAAATCTACAAGTTTCTTTACTTTGATATAGAAAATAGAATACATTTTTTGTTTGAATTTTTTTTAAAAAAAACTATATTTCATCTTTTTAGATCCCGTCTGGAACATATCATAGAGTTTCACCACAAAAGTACAGTCCAGCTTGCTATATGTACATATACTTCATAAACAAAACAGATCTTAAGTTGACGGATTCCGAGTCACAAGGATTTTTGAAAGGTAATACAGAAAGGCTTTATTATTCACAAATTCATCATAATAAACGTAATAAAATTCAAGCAGATTAAAAGCGCATTCGAAACGATTTTTGGTGTTTTTGGAATTGATGAAGCTTGATTAATCCATGATTTAAATTTCATTATCTGACTCCATGTTAACGTTATGGAAGCAATCTCTTTCACTCATATCAAAAATATATTTTATTTCTATTGAACAACATCGCACACTTGCCACCGGGTGCCCACTCTGCATGTGTTCCTCCGCGCTCTCTGTTAAGCAGAAGTCCTAGGTATGTGGCGCTCTAAGTCATTTTATATGATTTACGATGGATCATCCGTCATGCGTAGGCGCGCTTTCTCCGAAAGAGAACGATCGCTACAGAATCATTTCTGTTACAATTTAAAAGAGCATAAAAACTGATTCTAAAATATTTTCAATTTTGGGGAAACAATAAAGGAAGATACAAAAAGTTCTTTCAAATTGTAGAAAAACTTGAAAATAGAAAAATCTTCGAATATTTTGGCATCGTCTTGAAACAATAACTTACATTTTGCTGCACAAATATTATTCCTGAATTTAATAGTTTTCGTTCTCTTGAAGATGCAATCAGATAGTTGCAAAATGAGTCCAAGTTGCTTTCTTTGAAAAAGATCTTTCACATCCTCCTTTTTTTTAATACCAAATTTGTTTAAGGAAAATTAGATTGTCATTTTCGTAGGAAGGTTTAATTTAATTATTAATAATTTCTATAACTGGTTAAGCATTAAATTCATTATTAATTATCACAGAATCATTTACGTGCATTTATGAAAACATAATGAAGAGCCAGAAAAACCTTTACAGCCAGTCGTGTACAAATAATGGAGGTATGCAACTAATCAGCATAACGCGATGCTGTCCTTGACAGAACGGTATCATCAACGACTGAAAAAAATCGAACTCAAAACAGACTTTCGATACTTTCTCAAATTGCTGCAGGTTTGAATGCAAGTTTATCTAAATGTGTCAACTGTGCAACGTACCCTAAATGATATGAGTATAATGATATGATATGAGTTTTAATAAATCCTTTACCTTTAATAATATAATGATATGAGCTTTCGCCGCAGTCATGTATTTTTAACTCAGAGGTACAAATCTTTGTGTTCCACCTGGGCTCGCCAGCCCCATTACTAGATTCTTAATCAATGGCCAAACGTTATCTAGTCTGACAAGTTGCGTTTCCACATGTTCAGGCGGATGACCATGTGGGAAAATTGTAGGGAATGTGGGAGAAATCCCATGAATCCCTCATGCCCATATGGAACTATTTCAGCTAATGGACGCTCTGAGATTTTATGGGGTATGTGCAATTGGCGTGAAACAGGACTGTTGATACGTCTGGACACGGAACATGACAGGTCAGCGGTATGTTTACATACATTCATGTTCTGTGCGCATTCCGATGGACATGGACACTTCCAACAGGATAATGCGCCACCCCACAGGTCTACCGAGAGTAGCTCCAGGAGCACTCTTTTGAATTTCGAACCCTCTCTTGACCTAGTTCTCTCTATATAAATATTATCGAGCATATCTGGGATGTTTTGCGAAGTTCTGTCTATAGATTTCCACTATCTCATACTCCTATGGCTTTATGGACTGCTCTGCAGAAATCATGATGTGAACTGTCTCTACAATATCTTCACAAATTAATTGAATTAATGCCGTGTTACGGCACTTCTACGTGCTTGCGGGGATTCTATACGATATTAGATTGGCGAACAAGTTTTTTTCTGGCTCTTCAGGGCATTTGCATAAAAGAAAAAATAAATTATTAGTATAATAAGCAAATAAGAATCATTTACCAAAAAAATATACCTGGTGAAGTTGCGGTGGCTTAGTAGTAAAGTCTGAATTTCAGCACTTGGGAACTTCAATCCCGGTTCAAACTCTCATCCAAAAAATTTTTTAACAAAAAAAAAATTCTGTTCTTTATCTGTCTTAGTTTTGATCTGACCTCCAAGACCAAATATCTCAATGCGTGATGAATTTTCAAGATGAAAACACAAACTCAGGTGCCATCTTAGAGAATGCCTTTGCTTCAAAATTATACGTAGCTTTCTAAAATTGTCTTCGCACTGTTTCAAAACAGGACGTTGATATAACTAAAAGAAACTAACCCAAACATTTGTATCAATAATCTATTTCTCAATAACACACATTTTCTTGTTGATTCTACAGCTCCTACATGCCCTGCTTCTTATCCGAGTTTTCAAGTTGAACCTAGAGATGCACTCGTGTCTTGCAAAGGATTTTGTTGGGAAAAAATCAAGAAGGATTTTAAGAAAAAATTCCAAATATGGATTAGAAGGTAATTTTCCTTAAATTCAAATTCTCATATTTACAGCTATAATATTATCACATATTTCATAAACTAATACAAAAAGTGAGTTTAAAAAACGCACGTCTCAAACCATGTATCTTAAAAATATGCATGCTCGGATATTAAAATTATAAGCAGTAAAGGATTTATAATATCCTATGTGATAGAGCGAGAAAAAACACAAAAATAGCAAAAAAGAAAAAAAAAAGAAATCTTTTCATATTTATAAGTCTGAATTCTAGGTATTTATCTGGAAAAAGAAAACTTAATTTTTAACCCATTATTACTAACATATGCCATATTCAAGATGAAATAGGTCAGGCTGCTTAGTTATCAAAACTATCTTCGCAATATAATTTTTTTTCTCTGTATTAAAAAAGCATGAAGAGTAAAGTTTACATAGCAAGAAGTAGACTTAAGCTAAAGTGAGAAAATAAAAATATTTAATCATTAATTGTTATTTTAATTAAAAAGTTTTTTACCCCTTTTCTGTTTCAAAATTTAACTAATTGCGCAAAAATAAAGTTGAAAAATTGATATTAAAATAATTCGGTAAATAAAGGGATAAAACATTTTAGATGATATATACACACACAGCTATTTTCAAGCCACATCCAAAACATTAGAGCAGACCGAATATAGACACCAAGCAACTCTTTAGTGGAAAACTTAAAAAGGTCGCATGTCGCTAATGCAATGCGATTTATCGGGGGGGGGGGGAAGTACAATGGGTTCACGGGTAGGGATTATATATATATATATATATATATATAATATATAAAGCAGGTGTCTTTGCAAAATGGCAGATACTGAATTTTCACCATTCACAGATTGGATCTTGCCTGAAGATATTATTTCTAATTTAAAGAATTCAGCCCAAATAAATTTAGAAAATTATTATAGAAATAAATATCAAATTTCAGTTCGAAATTTTCCAATATAATATCATCATTGAGAAATGAACTCAAAATATACATTACAGAACAGACTTACTTCAAATGGCTATAACACTTGACACTTTCAAACTTTCCACCAAATTTTTGAGCCTTAATTGCAATGGCAATGAAAGGTTGGCAACTAACCAATTGCGGATTTTATCAATTGATAGCACATTCTTTTGTTTTGTCAACGTGTTCAAAACAACTAATTTATATTGTTTTCTTATTACTTAACTTTCACCTTAATTTTTGTAAAATAATTATATCAATTAGTCATTTAGTTTTGCTCTTATCCCAGTTTAAAGATAAAAGAATAAGACACACATTTCAGACATATTTTCATGTATTATTTCTTAAAAGGCAAGAACCCATCGCAAGCACACACAAAATTATGTGGCATATATGGGAAAAGTCACAACTGCTTTTCTAAATTTCGCCGGGGGGGATTTTTCTTTGAAAAATATGCAACAATCTAAATACTCAGGTGAAGTTTATGAGACCCATATCAAGCCTATTATCAATTCATATTGTCACAGCACAGCACATGATATTGCAGAAAAGCTTGATGTATTGCACACACGCATTAAAAAAGTATTAAAGCAGCTTGACGGCATCAAGAAACTCGATTTATGGATCCCGATGCAAAGTAATAATATGTGTAATTTGTTTCTGAATCTCAACGAATTTTATCTATTTTTGAAATAGATTTTATCTATGATTACTGGTGAGGAAAAGTCAATAGTTTATTACAACATAAACAAGAAAAGATCATGGAACAAAGATGAACCAGCCCAGACGATACAAAAAACTGATTCATGAAAAAAGAATTATGCTGTAAGTTTGAATTAGTTGATTTTCAAAATCTTTAGAATGACAAAAGAAAGTAAAAAGGAAAATGGAATCATGATAAGGATGTAAATATTATTTCATTTATAGTTTTTAAAGGATTATTACATTGATTTAAAAATTGCTATCTCCACATTTGGTCGACCAAGCTGCATAAGGAAGAATATAAGTTTGCAAAATAAAAAAGATTAGCTTTACTGACTCGCTTCATACAAACAAAGCAAGGAATGTGAAATCATACTGGATTTTAAAATTTAATTTCTCTTTTTTTGATGTCAATAAAAAATAAATATTTACATAATAATGGTAAGCATAATAAGATTCTAACAAAAAATTTTGAAGTAAAAAAAAAAAATGTTTATCTAAATTCTAAAATAATTTTTAAATAAAAAATATATTATTATAAAATGCACTTTTTAAAATGTTAAACATAAGGAAAAATTCATGTATAACATATTTGTTTTGTACATATATTAATATTTTGTTGCTGAATAATTATTTTTTCTTTTTCACTAGCATGGAATTAATTGGACATGCTCTTTATAGTATACTCACAAGAAGACCAATGAGCATTGAAACAAATACAAAACAAGAATATGAAGAAGAAATTTAAGTAATATCAGTGTACTGAATTGCAGAATATTAAAAGAAAATTGTGAAAAGTACAAAATGTACTGAGAATTCAAAACATTAAATAAGCGCATGAAATTTTTAATGAACTATTTCAACACAAGGGGGTCCCTCAAGAAAAAACTAAAAGTACAAAAATTATCATTGGCATTTTGTTTAAAAAATGTATACATGCATGCATGTGTGTAAACATAATTTTGTAGAGGCAGACCAAAAAGAAAAAACTTTTGAAATTTTAAGTTTGATTTATTTCAATGAGGAAGACATAATTTATACAAGATAAAAGTGATGACAAATTGATACCCATTTACATTGTGACACAAGTGTCCGAAAATTTTATTATTACTATGAGGTTCTAATAGAGATTTCTTTGTCATGCGATAATTTAGGCAAAAGAATTTTACGCATCTTAAAAAAGACGTACCAACATTAAAGATTTTAATCCCTTCATTCCCAGCATGGGAATGACAAGGTCTGCAATTTTGTTAGGCACGTTAGAAATAATCAAATAAAAAAGTAGGAAATGGGTCAGGAAATAAGAGAAATTTTTTGAATGAAATTAATATGGGTTTATTTAATATAAAAATTAAGAATTTAATTGAGATTTAAATTAAATTAAAAGATATTACCTATATATATACTTGCCCCTATTACATCCAACTCCCATAAGTAAAAGGCAGATACTGTGAACTTATTATGCCTAACATATCAAACTGTTAAAGAATTCTGACATATAAATAATAAGGTTAAAGACATATATCACTTAATATAAATAATTCAAACTCAACATAATTTAGATAATGAGCTAATTTAGATAATGAGCATTTATTCTAAACACAATTATAGTTTTCTAATGACTTGGTTACAATTAATAGAAAATCTTAAAACTGAAAGTTTAACAAACAAGAATTAATCAGTAAAAACTGTATTTGTTATCATGAGTGTTAAATACATTTGCAGATTATACATTGATAAATTCATTTCTTAATAGAATTTAAAATAAAAATTTAACCAATGACAAAAATGTCTGTATAAAATACAAATACAAGAAAGAAAAAAAAACCCTAATGGTCAGTTCTAAGCAATTTTATTTACAAAAATAAATTACAACAAAATATTTGCAATGAAGTTAAAATACATGGGACATACATAGTTCAATATAGAATATCAAATGATACAAATATGATAAAAGTTCATTGGTACAATTCACACATAATTCAAATTTTATTAAATATGCTTCTGTTATTAATAATGTTACTGATTCTTGTGCTTTTTACTTCTAATGTAGGAGTCAATGGAAGTGAAGCATTAGGCTGAGGAGATGAAAATACAAAGTTTTTTCTTGATACAGATCCTTCAGAACTATTAAACTCTTTTATGAATTTCATGTTCTTTCCAATACTAGAATTTAGGAAAGAACCACGGCGTAATGCCTAGAATAAGAAAAATGAATAATTTAATATCTAATCATGCAAAAACTAAAATTTAATATATAAATCATTTATGAGCATTTGAATGCATAAAAAATGTAATGAACTCATTTATAAATTTTGATCACCAACAGACAAATATTAAAACAGAAAACATTTGATATTCATAATCAAATTTTTTACAGCATCTAAATAAAATTTTTTACATATAATAAAAAGTACCTTTTTGTTAACTGAAGAATTTTTTAAATTAGCACTTAAAAATTTGTCTCATTCTACTTTTATAGCCTCACTCCCGAAAAAAAACTTAGTTGTGTATTTTTTAAAAATAAAAGTTGAGTAATAGTGACTTTTAAATATGTTGTTAGGTTCACATAAAAAACAGCGATGGTGAAAGCAAACATCGCCGAATTTATAATTTTTTTTAAGTAAGTGATTTTTTTGTTTTTTGTGAATCTGGCATCTTCCATAAAAAATTCTTACTACGAACCGTTTATTCTTATTATGAATTCTTATTATGAACAATACTACCGTTTGTGATGTAGAAAAATAAATGTTCCTTTTTATATATATTGAATGAAAATATTTTACTTTTTAAAAACTACTTTCTGTTGAGTCTGTGACTCAGAAGTACGTTGGTAAAGTATAAACAGGTAAAGGAATACCGTTTATAAAGTGAACTTCCTTAAAAATTGGGCAAAGATTTCGGCGAAATCTTTGGTTTGCCCTAACATGTGGCGTCCGCGACAGGACCTTTTGAATTACTTTTTGACCTATTTTTTGAATTATTAACATGTTTTTATCAGTGAAGTCCTGCAAAAAAGAACATTTAGCTTATGTGGCTAAAGAAATTGGCGAAGAAGTGCCGGCAACGGCAAAGATCTGCGATCTGAAATCAATAATTTTAAATAGTAATGAGTACAAAAGTGATCCAGATTTTGTTAAAGGACCATTAGAGGATTCTGTGACAGAGAGAAAATTGAAACAAGAAAAAGAACAATATATAGAATTGGAAAAGTTCAAGCTGAAACAACAACAAGAAATTGAGTTAGAAAAATTGAAAATTAATAGTGAACTAGAATTGGCGAGATTGCAAGCACAAAATCAAGGTGTTATTTATCAGGAAATTCCCGAAACTAGTAGTGTAAAGAAAAAAATCACTCTTCCTAAACTTCAATTCCGACAGTTTGGCGATGATTTAAAAGACTGGTTACCCTTTTGGAGTCAGTTTGAACATATTGATAAAGATCAGGATATTGCTCCGGAAAACAAATTTCAGTATTTGGTGCAAGCCACTGTCGTTGGTTCAAGAGCAAGGGAAGTTGTGGAAAGTTTTCCGCCAACAGGCAAAAATTACCCCAAGGCTGTTAACAGTTTAAAGACTCGTTTTGGGAGAGAAGACCTTTTGGTGGAAGTCTATGTTAGGGAGATGTTGAAGCTAATCATTTCGGTTCAATCTCATCAAAAATTATCGCCAACATTTCTTTATGACAAAATAGAGTCTTATTTGCGAGCTCTGGAAACTCTGGGAGTTACAACAGATAAATGTGCATCGATTCTCTATCCTATGGTTGAATCGTGTTTCGATGAGGAATTTCTAAGAGACTGGAATAGAAGTCCTGCATCTCATTCTGCAAACGATACAAAGGAACGGTTGGAGAATTTAATGTTATTTCTCAAAGGAGAAGTAGAGGGACAGGAAAGAATATCCCTGGCGATGTCCGGTTTTGGTGCTACAAAAGGAGAAGTTAAGATTCCAAGTAAAGAGAAATATATTCAGAAAATTCAAAGAGGCAAAATTCCAACTGCAGCGATGTTACTTGCATCATCCAAATCACCTGAATTTAAGAAGCAAAAATGTATATTTTGTTCCGGCAAGCATGCCAGTTCTGATTGTTTTAATGCTCAAAAACTATCTCTCGAAGAAAAACAGAAGATAGTAAGGGACAAGAACTGCTGCTTCGCATGCCTTCTTCCAGGACATGCAGTTAGAAAATGTCAAAAGTTTTTTAAATGCCCTGTTTTTAGTAAAAGGCATGTAATTTTGATGTGTGATCAACTTGACGGTCTGAAGAATACAAATCAGAAGAAAGGGGAGGAAGAAAGTTCATCAGGGAACGATGTGAACTTGTCAAATGTAAACCCAAATTCAAATGTGTTCCTTCAAACTTTCAAAGCCAAGCTTCTCTCTGGTGATAAAGAGAAAACAGTTCGTGTGTTGTGCGATACCGGTTCACAAAAGTCGTACATACTAAAGAGTATTGCAGAAGAAATGAAATATCCCATTAGTCGCCAAGAGATAATCAAACATTCATTGTTTGGTGGAGTTTCTACTAAGGAATGTAAACATAAATGCTATAAAATAAGATTAAAGCAACTAAATGGGAACTACACCTGTAATTTTGAAGTCTTAGATCAAGCTATTATTTGCGAAAATGTACTACCAGTGAGTGAAGGCCCTTGGTTGGAAGAGTTGAAACATTTGGGTGTCGTCTTAACTGACACAAACGTCTCTTGTGAGTCTATACAAGTCCTCATAGGCGCAGATATTATGGGTAAACTTCTAACAGGCAAAAGAAAGCAATTGACTTCAGGCTTAGTTGCAATCGAAACCCAACTTGGATGGATATTAATGGGAAAAGTTCCACAAGTAAATTCTGAAAGAGTTAACTTAGCTATGTCTGTAACATCATTGTTTGTAAAGGAAGTTGAAATTTCTGATCTATGGCAACTAGATGTAATTGGAATCAGAGATCCGATGGAGAAAATCTCTAAGCATGAAATAGACCTAAAGGCTAAAGAGCATTTTAATGAAACGGTGAAATTAAATCAAGACAACCATTATGAAGTTTGTTTGCCATGGGCTGATGATAGTTCTCCATTACCGGATAATTTCAATCTTGCCAAGAAAAGGCTTGAAGTGACCACTGAAAAACTTTTGAATCACAACTTGTATGACAAATATGAAAAGGTATTTCAGGAATGGCTTGAGGAAGGAATCATTGAAGAAATTCCTTCATATGAAATTTCTTTGTTTGGTTATTATTTACCTCATCGACCTGTAATTAAGGAGAGTAGCAATACAACTCCCATTAGACCAGTGTTTGATGCATCAGCCAAGTTTCAAGGCCATTCTTCTTTAAACCAATGCTTACATTGTGGGCCAAATCTTATTGAACTGATTCCTGATATTTTGGCACGATTCAGGGAGAAGAAATTTGGAATCACTGCAGATATCAAAAAGGCTTTTTTGCAAATAAGTGTTTCCAAAGAAGACAGAGATTACTTACGTTTTCTTTGGTGGCAAAACTTAGAAGAAAAGAAATTAAAAGTGTTTCGTCACACAAGAGTTGTTTTTGGAGTTAAAAGTAGTCCTTTTCTACTTACCTCAGTTATAGAATACCACATTGAAACTTGTAAAGCTTTTGACCCTGAATTTAAGAAGATATTGAAACAAAGTTTCTATGTTAATAATGTTGTAGCTAGTTTGGATAGTCACGAAGATCTAAACAACTTTATTTCCAAATCTACTTATTTGATGTCATTAGGTGGTTTTGAACTAAGAGATTGGGAAAGTACAAGCAGCAAAGCTGAGCATGATTGTGAAACTCCTGTCCTAGGTATAAAATGGAATCGCAAATTGGATTCTCTAAGTGTCAATATGAGCTGGATGGAAAATTTAAGCCTCGATAAGGTAACGAAGAGAATTATGCTGTCAGCAGCGCATAAAGTTTTTGATCCAATTGGATTCACCGCTCCAGTTATGCTTTGCCCAAAGTTAATGTTACAAAAGGCCTGGAAAATGTCCATAGGATGGGATGCGGAAATTACAGGCAATCTGCATAAGGAATTCTTGCACTGGTTTCAAAATCTAAAGATTCTCGAAGAAATTAATATTCCCAGGTGGATAAATGTAACAGCAGAAAATTTAAATCACAGCACAATTCATACTTTTTGCGATGCAAGCAAAGATGCTTATGCTGCAGTGGTATTTCTGAGATTAGAAGAAGAAACTGTAAAGCTGTCTTTTCTTGCTGCTAAATCAAGGATAGCTCCCTTAAGAGGTGGTACAATACCACGTATGGAACTATTAGCTGCCTTAATAGGAGCAAGATTAACAAATTCAGATGTTGAAGCATTGAATTGGAAAGAAGTAAAATGCTACTATTGGAGCGCTTCGACTACTGTTCTAGCCTGGGTACGTAGAGAAGAGAATTGGTCAGTATTTGTTCAAAATAGAGTACGGGAGATAAGAAAATTAACTTCTCCTTTAGAATGGAACCATGTAGCTGGTGAATTGAATCCTGCAGACTTGCCATCTAGAGGCTGTACAGCAAAACAACTTTTGTCATCCAGATGGTGGGAGGGCCCACAGTTTTTGCAAAAGCCCCCCGATTTTTGGTTTCATGAAGATATTTTATGTGAAGACTTTAATGAGCTTGAGATAGAAAATGAAAAGCTAAAATCTACAAAGTCCTTGGTTAGTACTGAAAATGTGATCCAAAAAAAATAGAAACTTTTCATTCTTCTCTAATTATCACCAAATAGTACGTTTAATAGGATGGATGTTTCGATTTAAAAATAATTGCCTCATCACAAAGGAAAAAAGAATGCAAGGAGAGCTCACTTCTTCTGAATTTGAAAGAGCAGAGTTGAAATTGGCGTTGATGATTCAACAAGAATCTTTCGAAGGAGAAGATGACAAAAAATTAAAGAGTTTGGCTGTTTTTGTGGATGAAAATAAAGTTTTACGTGTAAAGACACAAATTATTAATAGAAGAGACAAAGAAGACTTCCGAAAACCTATGTTGCTTCCTTCAAACCATGAAGTCGTCTTTAGGCTCATAGAGTGTTACCATAAGAAGAATTCACATTGTGGTCTTCATATTTTGCAAAATATATTAAGGGAAAAATTTTGGATTCTCAATGGGAGAAAAACAATTCGTAAAGTCATATCCCAGTGTGTAACTTGCAAGAGATTCTCTTCAAAGAGGCTAGAAGCTGATTCAGGTTCATTGCCAGAAAATCGTGTTCGAGATGCTGCCGTTTTCCAAATCACAGGAGTAGATGTGGCTGGACCCTTATTCCTCAGAGAAAATCAGAAAGCCTGGGTGCTACTCTTCACCTGTGCTGTTTACAGAGCTGTGCATCTAGAACTCATCACTAGTCTATCTACGGAATCATTTTTAATGGCTTTTCGCAGATTTGTCGCAAGATGCGGAAGATGCTCAACTATTGTGACAATGGAACAAATTTCGTTGGTGCTGCCAATCTGCTCCATGGTTTGGATTGGAATAAAATTATTAAACATTGCACTGTCAACGCCATCGAGTGGAAATTCAACCCGCCAACAGCTTCTTGGTGGGGCGGATTTTGGGAGAGACTGATTAGAATAGTGAAGGACCTCTTAAAAAGGATTTTAGGCCAGGCATAGCTACTTTATGAAGAAATGGCCACAATTCTGTGTGACTGTGAAGCATTGATAAATTCCCGACCCCTTACCTATGTGTCTGAAAGCGATAATCTCATGCCAATATCTCCTTTGTCATTCCTACAAGATATCAAAGAATGGAGTACGCCGGATATTGATGCTATAGATCACAAAAGTTTAAATCGTAGGTTAAAATATCGACAAAATTTACAAAAGGATTTACGCAACCGATTTAGAAACGAGTATTTGGGACTTCTTGTACAAAAACCCAAATGCAAAGACACTCGTAAACTTGCAATTGGAGATATTGTGTTAGTTGGGGCAGACAACTGCAAGAGAATCAACTGGCCACTAGGACGAGTAATAGATATTCTTCCTGGAAAGGATGGGATTGTTCGACTGGTAAAAATACAAACTTTGCATTCAAAATTACTTCGTCCAGTTCAACGTGTGTATCCCTTAGAAATATCAGCTGATAATGACTTTCTACCACACATGAAAATAGATCGCAAGAAAAGTACAGACGGCAAGGAGCCATAGTCGGAGTATATAGGGAAACTTTCAAGAGCAGGAAGAAAGATAAAAGTTCCAGAGAGACTAAATTTGCAGAAGTCATAATTAGAATTATGTATTTATTATACTTTCTATTGTTAATATTTACACTATTTGTTATGTGGTATTGTGTATTCGTTAGAATTACTATTTTTTTTGTAATGAATGTTGATTATTTCATAATCAACAGGTGGGAAGATGTTAGGTTCACATAAAAAACAGCGATGATGAAAGCAAACATCGCCGAATTTATAATTTTTTTTAAGTAAGTGATTTTTTTGTTTTTTGTGAATCTGGCATCTTCCATAAAAAATTCTTATTATGAACCGTTTATTCTTATTATGAACAATACTACCGTTTGTGATGTAGAAAAATAAATGTTCCTTTTTATATATATTGAATGAAAATATTTTACTTTTTAAAAACTACTTTCTGTTGAGTCTGTGACTCAGAAGTACGTCGGTAAAGTATAAACAGGTAAAGGAATACCGTTTATAAAGTGAACTTCCTTAAAAATTGGGCAAAGATTTCAGCGAAATCTTTGGTTTGCCCTAACATGTGTTTTTCACATTATTGGCTTTTAAAAGCAATCAGATAAAATATCAATGCACACACATGGAACATCATTGAAAAAAGCAGTGTTTTTAAATACTAATCATTATAAACATATTATAATTCATAGAATTTTTTTCCCTTCAGTCAGAATTTAAAAAAAAAAAATGTCATGCAGATATTTTATCTCTAAGTTTTTTTCCCCTGCATATAATCAAAACTGATTTTAGGAACCAAGCATTAGAAGCCTGTCATCAACTTAAAACATAAAATAAAAGTAATAAATTTTGGTCATGCGAGGACTCAAGTGACATTAAAATTATTTAACAATATAATTCTCAAAATTAAAAAAAACAATAAAAAGCTCAGACAGCATTATAATACAAAACTACTTACAGGACTTGCAGAAATACTGGAATTAGAACCACTACTGTAGCGAGTAACTACATAAAAAGATATAAATATAGTGAAAATTTGATTACAAATTATCCTTTTATTGATAAAAGTATTGGTTATACCTTGAGTTTTATAAGCAAAAAAATTAAATAATATGAAAATCAAATCATTTTGCTCAGAATGAAATATCCAATAAAGTTTTAATTAAAATAATCAATGGATCAATGTGAAAATAAGCTTCCAGTATAAATTATATTCTTAACAGCATGCAAATAATCTTCTTTTATGAAATGTAAGTTTACTACAAGAAAAATACAGAGTTGGAAATACATCCACAAAACGAATAGGGTAAACCAGAATAGGGAGTTTAGTCTACTGCATTTATAACAAAATAGCCAGAAAAGGCAAGGCAAAGTTTAAAATATCCCCACTCTTTTGGTCACAAATTACAGTTTTTGTGGTGGCATAAAAAAACGTGGGCATTTGGCTACTATTTGTCAATCATATCAATTTAATTACAAATTGAGTTTTATCTGGATTTCTGGTGCAAGAGCCATATTGCGCATTACAAATTGAGAACATGCATACACTTATATTACAAGTAAAATCAAAATAAAAAAAGTATTGTATATGTTTAGAATCATATGCATAGCAAATAATTATATATATAATTCAATTCCTACTTATTTTCTAATATTATTTATACATATCATATATTATTTATGATCAGGTATAGTGTCTGTCATCTCAGAACTTGGTGACTTTGGCAGCCAAATAGAAATTACTGTAAAATGTTAATCAATTATATTTTTGATAAAGTATTAACATCATGTGTCATCTACCACAAGTTTTAAAAAATGTATTTGAACTTGAATACATTTGAATGATGAATAAAAAGTATTTTATTAATAATTGAAAATTTGAACATATATATTAAATCTTTATAATATATCTTTTTCAATTCCTACTAATAGTAGGAATTGAAAAAGAAGAATAATCAAAAGAATCTAATATATATAAGCTATTAAAATACCTTTTTCAGTAAGAAATTTCATTTGAATCCAAAGTTACGAATTTTGGGAGAACAATTTAAAAGTCTAGCAATCAACAATCCAAATCAATTATTTGCAACATTATTTTATAGACAATCAATTGGTTCTTAATTATTTTTTGAAGTTCCATAAATTAACTGTGAGAAGCTTGGTTTAAGCCTAGTTGTAAAAGCATTTAAATAAGCAGTTTGTTCATATTTAAAAGTTGCCATTTGACAATATGCAAGACAAAATTCAGGGCCTTGCATGTTAGTGCTTCAAAATTATAAATGTTCAAACTGACTGATTTATTAGTGTTCTCATAAAGTTTATTTTATAACAAATTTTTATCCATGAAATAAACAAAAAATTCAAACTATTATTATAAACTTCAAAATAAAAAAGTTCATTGGTAAACAGTTTTTATGTACTGTATTTTACCAAAGGTTAATGAACAGGAGCCACCAAATTCAATATACTAATTTAGACGTTAAATCAGATCTCATAGATTGCCAATTTAATAATAATTCATCAAGACAGGTATATCTAATTATAAAATGTTAATTATGATCACCTTTATTCTTCTTTACTATAAAATTAATGTTATAAAGCCATTTTTACAATAAATATTTAAAACAAAAATTAATATTCTTTATACTTAATAATGAAAAAAGAATTGTAATATATATACTGATATAAAAAAAAGACTAAAATATTTTTATAATTTTGTTGGATTAAAGTATTTTTCACGTTATTTTTCTATAGATATTTTATTTATTAAATTAGAAGTTCGACTTGTAATTTCATCAGAAAGTAAAGAATAAATATCAAAAAGATAATAAAATAAGAAAGAAATTGTCCTTATTGTAAATACAATTAACTAAAGAATGTGATATGTATAATTAAAAGTTCAAAGTTTAAAAAACAATCCAATGAATACTATGCCTACAACAAAAAATTTATGAACCTTCACATAAATAATATAGAACTAAATTATAACAATATTTGAAGCCCATAAAGCAGGTATATTCTTTTATACATGCTTTATGGGCTTCAAATATTGTTATTGATTATAAAATATTTTATTATAATTGATATGCAGAAAGTAATTAGATTAAATTTGATAACTTTATAATCTAATCCTTGAAATAAAAATATGCATACCAGAAACCTTTCCTATAATGTCTACTTTTAAACCAATACTTTTTGGAGTTTGAATTTCTTCTTCATTATCATCCTCAGGTAAATTTGATTTCTAAAACAAAATGAAATTTTTATTTAAAAAAATATCAATCCATTGTATGTATATAAATCAAAAGAAAATTTCCTTCACTATAAATTAAGGGAAAAAAAAAAAAAAAAAAAAAAACATTTTGCTTATCTCAAAACTAGTTTTTATTTGGCAACTTGGTTATGCATACAAAGAAATGCAAAAGGCATACATTCAGATTGTTTGGATGATATGATGATTACAGATTAATTTTGTCCATTGATAAATGATTTGTCATTTTATGCACTATTATAAGTAAAGTTAATAAATTTATATAAGATCTGGATAGCAATTTACAAAACAGAAATAGATCATATAATATATATCATGCAAACATAATTTTTAATTCTTTTTTTTTTAACTTTTATAGTTTAGAATTAATGTTCCAATTTAAAAACAGATCAATGTTTTAATTAAATATTTTTTTGCACTAATATAATTTGACTGTCAAGTTTATCTCTTATTTCTTTGTATATTTTTAGAATAAGAAATATCTTCATAATCACATCAAGAAGACATTTCTCTAAATATTTGTAGGTACCTTAAACAATATTCATAAATAATTAAATTATTCAATTTTAAAATAAGAAATAGTATAGATTACATTTTTTTCTTGTTGCCACTTCAAATAATCAGTAGGAAGACTTTCAATTTCCTCTTCTTCTGAATCTGATTTAGTTTCCGTGAATTCATTATCATCCATTCCTTTAAGAAATTAAATAAATTTTAATTAAATATTCCACATAAATTTTATCAAAATGAAATTCACAAAATAAAAACAAATTAAAATCTTATATTTGAAAAAAAAATCAGAAAAATTTCTGTAAATCTGATTAAAGTTAGAACATAGAGTTTACAAAAGTTTTCCATAAAATACATCTCCTAATTACGATACCACTTTAAAAACGTGTGTTAGCATAGTATAACTTGAATACAATTATTATGAATTTTAGTATTCACAAGTAGTTGAAATCCACATTATAAAAATAAAAGATCTAAAACTAAATGGCTGTTTATATGTTTGTAAGTGATCTACAATATAGATTGTTTAGCCTAGTGTTAACAAATTCGGCCCACCTTAATGCATATACTTTGGAAGTTAGAAATATGCATTTTGAAGCAATTTTTATTTTAATTATTAAAAAATTAAAAATTTCCTTTGATTTTAATAAACATAGAAAAAAAATTTTATGTGAAATTAACAATACTTTTCATTATTGCATTGAAATGTAAAGCATTATCATTCTTTATATAAATATTTAATTGCACTTTTCTTTTATATTGTTAAAAACTAAAGCAAGATTGTTAGTTATGTTAGCAACATTGTTCTTAAAATGTTTTTATTATTATCATAATTTCATCAGGTTCTTTTTGCACTTTCATTGAAGTGACAACAATAAACATATTAGGAAACAAATCTAATAAGCTCAAAGAAATGGCAATCCTTAAATTCCTTTTATCACCATGTTTTAATTCCTCAGGCAAGTCGTTAGAAAATAAAATGTATAGCATGATTTTGATGTTGAAATCAAATTCATGTTAAGTGAAATTGATACAAACCAAGTGAAATTAGATGCTAGAACTCATTGACAATTACTTGACTCTTTTAAGAATGTACATGTAGACAATTAACAGTTAGTGCAAAAACATTTAAAAACATAAGTTAAACCTATTATAATTTGAAATAACCATTTTGTTAATAGAGCAATGAATATAAAATTCTCCATAAGAAATTCAAATGAAATTAAACAAATTGAATATTTTCCTTGCAGATAAACTGGTTGTCGACAGGCTATTCAAAAATAAATTGTGAAACTAGTATCTTGAATCAAATCAAAATAAACATAACTATAAATGTTGATTTGTAGAAATATGCACAATAGATGAGTGTTCATGATATCTTTGAGTAAAAATTACTTTTTTCACATACCATAAATAAACTGCAAAAACTGAAATCGAATCACTTGCTGTAAGCATTTGAAAGATCATGCAACTATTATAACATAAAAATATTAATGGCCAATTATTTAATAAATTGTTTTAAAAAAATTCTTTTCAAGATAATATATTCCTGTAAAATTTATTCTGTAAATTTAACACTGCATTTTAAAACATAACAGCAGTCCTCGCTGATGCCAAGCAATAGTAATTGTAGCAAATTTAATCAGTTGTAAATATATCCCAAAAGAAATAAACAAAACTACATTTCTCAATAAGTAATAAGTCACAATGCTATTTATTCTGTTTATCAAACAGATAAGGATGTGTAATTTTAATTTCTGCTTTTTTTTTTATTAAAAAATGTAAAACTTTCTAAAAAGATGGCAATAAAGTGCTTAAGTTTAACCTGCTTATTCAATGCATTACCATCTGTTTAAAAAATTAATTTAAAAAATTTAGGAGAATGTAACAAAACACAAAAAGCTACCAATATTATTCCATATAAATCTCCTTTTTCTTTGGCCATTTTCATTGTATAATTCTCCTTCGGGAAGAAAGTCATTTTTTAACTGTCGAATAATTTGATCGTCCTCATCTTGTTGTCGTTTGCTATAAAACACAACAAATTATTTTAAATAAAAAGAAACTTTATCTTAGAAATTTTAATTTTTTTAAAAAAGGCTAAAATAACTTACAAATGTATGGTTCCAACTTCTTTCCTTAATTTTTCTTCACTAGCTACAATTTCATCTGTAATCATTTCATCATCCATATATTCATCAATATCATCTTCATTTTCATCTGAACTACCTTCTTCACCAGAAAGCTCAGCTTCATTTTCAAAAAAATTGTTTCTGAAAAAAAAAAAAATGAAAAAATAATACAGAATTTTTTAAGTTGTTCCTCGAAATTGAATAAATTTAAGGTTAAGTATTTTCAAATATATATACATTTCAAAATCATTTCCACTATCCGAAAAAAAAAATCCTTCTAGGAATTGTATGCCTACATATTACAAATACAAAATATTTTTATCAACTTTATCATTAAAATCACTTATTACTTTTCATTTAAAACATAGGATCAATTTTTACTAGTATAAAACCACTAATCAATAAAATTGCATGCTAATATAGGAAAAAATTTGATGAAAAAAATAGCCAATATGCATTCAAGAAAAAACTTCCCCTCCTGCAAAACAGTTTTATTACTCCTTCTTTAAAATGAGCAATAATAAATGCAAAAAGCCTTTAAATAGATTAAAAATTATGCTGTTTTTAATTCTTTTGAAAATAAATACCAATTATTTTTGTAATTAATAATATTGGCTTTTTTAGGCTTGAATAATTCAGCTGTACTTGTTTTGCAAATAAATTTCTTACATTTGGGAAAGTTCAAAACTTTAATAACTTCAATATACAAAATAATAAAATGGCTGAGTTTGAATAATAATAAAATTACTATGTTCCAATTTTATACTATATTTTTTTTATAAATACTGTTTAGTAATTTAAAGATTCTTTTTCTGATATTTTCGTTTTAATGAAATAATTTCTCAACATTAGATTTCATTAAAACATAATTAAATTCACAGCTAGTCTAAACTTCCTTCCTAAAAACAGGATATTAGTATATAACAACTGTTCTGTAATGTGTATCATAATTCATCTAGAAACTCTCCTTCAATTTGTAAACCCTTTTATGGTGTTCTCGGCAACGAGAGTTGAATAGATTTCAATGTTGTAACTCGTAACAGTTTTTCACAATAAATCCATTTCATGAAATTACAATTTACTTAATTACATTTATAATTAAGCATGCTGTTATAGCAACTTAAGAATGTAAAGAACATTTAAAAAACACTTAAAAGACATAAATTTGTTATGATATAAAAACTGAAAAAGTACTGAATTCAAAACTACTCCTATAAATATAGTTTTAATGAAAATGAAGGCAACAAGGCTTGAAACTTGAACTGAATTTCCATGATGAAAGAGAAAGGCACCATTTGGTAAAAATTATGTGTAATTAGCATCACTTGTGGCCAGTTTATTTAAAGAAATTTTACAGTTGGTTAACATAACTTTTATTACTTATTAAATCAAATGTAGGAAATGTGAACTCTTTCACTCTCTTATTTTGAAAAATTATATAAAAAAATTAGGGCATGCAAATTTTTTAATCACACAGCCTCAATAAAAAATAATAAATATTACTAATTTGAATGTTTAAACTTAGAAATAAAATGATCAGAATTTTTCCATGGTTGAAAATGTTTTCCTAGTTTTTCACTGGTATTTCTTTATTATCATTATTATTATTATATTTTTTAAATTATTCAATAGTTATTTATTAATTATGAATTAACTGTTAGAACTAATGGAGTTAAAAATAGGTATTTCTGTATTCAATTTAAAGGTTTTTATCCCTTACCCAATCTATTCAGAATTAGTGTTTACTAACCCATATTCTAAGATGCACCATTACAAGTTCCATTATTCTAACAAATAAAAAAAAATGTGTACCTTAAGATATGAAAATTAATAAGTAAATCAAATTAAAGAAAACAATGCAATAATAAATTAATATTGATTAAGAATGCAAAGTTACTCTTCACAGAATAAAAGCAGAACATAAACAAATATTATTTTCATATAGTAATGTGAAAGTAAATAAGACTGAAATAAATGGTCAAAGAAATTTCCATCCAATTATTGTAAAATATTTCAAGTTAAAAAAAAGAAAATTATTTTAATACAAAGATTTCATAAGATTCAGTCAAGTAGTTTAAGAATAATAAACTAAAATAAAAGGAATAAACCTTACATTTCAAATTTCTTTGGCGAGTCTTTATCAGCCTTTTTAATATGCGATTCTATAAAATAAAAATTAGTGAAATATTTAAATTTCCATTTTAAGAATGCATTTAAAAAGGTAAATGTAATATTAATCTAGATAAGAGATATTAAAGGAATCTATCAGGATACCTTCAAATGACTCATTAACCTGCTCTAAATTCTCAGATTGATCATCAAGTTCATCTTCATCCTCCGAGTTAACATCAGGCTCATCATCTTGTTCTTCATCATCATCAAAATCACTTTGAATTTTGCGATGATTTTCTTTTAATTCACCATTACTCACAATGGGATGTTTAAAATCAGCATCATTTTCATCATCTGAATCCCAAAGCTTTTCAACCAAAGACAGCTTAATTTTTTTGGCAGGCCGTACTAGTTCTTCATCATCAGCTTGAAAAGAAATAACAATGGCAATAAATATATATATATATATATATATATATATATATATAAATTATTATAATCTCATTTTTAAAAAATAACTTTTTCACTTAAAATTTTAAATGTATTTACAAAATTAAGGAAATAAATTATATTTATTCTTTTACAAACTGTTCAAGTTTCTTAAAATTTTGCTTAACAAAATCTATCAGATTATTCACAATTTTGCCATCCGTTTCAATAATAAAATTAATTCCAACAGATATTAAATGTAGATGAAAAGCATAGCAAGAAAATGTTCATTTAGAGAAGGGGCTTTAGAACGGATTTTTTTTTTTAAGAAGGCAGGATGAAGATTATTGTGTTTCACAATGAAATAATACAAAAAATTTCTGCAAATATCAAAAGTAATTATTAAACAACTTCATTTGAAACAAAGACTAATCAACTAATTTAATTATGTATCGTAAATCCTTATATTTGACAATATTTAAAACATTATTTTAATCTCAGATGTTAATATTCAGTAGCCTCAGTGTAGAATTCTTATCAGAGGACAAAAAAATTATTATTACTTAATAAAAATCAGTTATCCATGCTCATAGAATGAATCTCTTTCTCAATGATTTATGATTTTTAGATTGCACCATAGCTTTTTTTTTCTTTCAATGCAACAGCACCAGGCTAAGCATATATTTATCATATTTTTTTGAATAAAAATTTGAAGACTTACATTCATCTAACTGATCTGTCTTATTATTTGTATGATTACTGTAAACTGGAGAAGACACAGATTTTTTGTCAGGAAAAGAGCTAAAAATATAGAAAGTATTCAAGATATTTAATGTTATGAAATAAAAATATGAATCTATATATAGATTGTATTTATTATTCATGTACCAGTAAAATATATAGATACAATGCATATATAAAATACATAAATACAAAACTTGCATAAACATTTAATACAAACTCAAAATCTCAATTTCCATAATCCTAATAAAAATGAATACAGTTTGTTGATGTATGCTTGTTATTTAAGAAATAAATCAGATTTCTAATAATTTGAATCAAGATATTTTTAAAACATTAAAGATGATAATGGTTCATAATATTACATCAGTAATAAATACAGAAAAGATGAACATGAATAGTTATCAATTTCAGAAAACAAATTATGAGATTAACTTTTATTTTTTTAAGGTTTTTATTTTCATTCAAATGATACCATCAAAATCTATACATTTAAACAAAACAGTTACATATTTTCAAAAATAAAACTGTCTAGCAATTTACCACTTTTTTTAAAATATAATATAGTTATATTTCAGATTCACTTACTTCTTTGCACTTGATGATGGTGTCCATGGAATTTCTTCATTTGTAGCTATAAAAATTTTAACATTAAAAATATTATAATATTTCATAAGTATATTGTGTGGAAAGATTAAAATTTATTATTTTCTAAAACTACACATATATATACAATAATTCAAATGATTTTAAAAAACAAAACTAAGAATCTGCAGTTAAATAAATACCAAAAATACCACCAAAATAATTTTAAAAAACAATTTATATAAGTGACAATAAAAACTAAGCAAAATAATTAAGCAGGTAATTTTAATACAGAAGCACAGAAAAAAGTTGAATTAGTTAAAAGCTTAACTAAGTAATTTACTATAATATTGAATAAAATTGGCAAAGATAAAAATGCTAAAGATAATTTTTTTCCTAATAATAAAGAAATAAATTATTTTACATAATAAAGAAAATTTAGAGCCATTCATATATTTTCACAAGCATTGACAGATAGAACTAATTAAAACAAAGTAATAAGAAAGGGTGAAGATAATAAAAGGGATAACAAATAACAAAAAAAAATTCATTATAAAATTCACTTCAGTTTCCTTTACAAAGATACTTTAAATCAAACTTACAAGGAAATTTTCCAGAACATATAACTGAAATATCTTCATCAAATAGTTGAGATCCTTGTTTTTCAGAAGCAGGTAATGAGTCCCAGCTAGAAAATTACATTAAATCATAATTTCAAATAATAAATACAACAAAAAAAACTGTTTTGATTCATTGCAAAATAATACAAAAGGTTTGATGTGGTATAATACCAAGTTTTAATACAAAAGGGAAAGAAAAAAAAAGAATCGGAAATAAACTAAAAGAAATTTTAATTTTTGATTTTGTAACAAAAAATTGGCATATTTTATTTTATACATAGAAAAAAATACACAAATAATAATATTAGGAGCTAACATGTATTTTAATCAGTGACATTTATCAGTAAACATGTGGTCTATATATTTGGCAATGGTTTTGAATTTTACCAATTTACTAAAAAATTGTTATCATTTTGAAAATTTCCTATAAGTATTATTAAATTATACAATGTATAAAGACCCGAATCATGGAATCCTTTAAATTGCATTTTTGACATTCATTATTTTTATTTATTTATTTTTGTATGATTTGAAGAAATTTACAGTTAAAGACCATCAGACACTTTTACAAATTTATGGTAATGTTGCTCTGCCATGTTCCAATTATCAGTTTTGATTTCAACAATTTAAGGATAATGGATTTGATGTCCGTGACAAAGAATGGCCCGGAAGATCAACAAAATTCAAAGACAATTAATTGCAAGACATATTGGATAAAAATGGGAAAAAAATTGTTGAAAATATTTTAATTGACACATAATATACCAATTTTTCTCAATAAATACATTTTTAAAGTGAAAAATTATCAAAATACATGCAAGCACCTAATAACTCAAAACTCAAGGGATTTAATTCTCTTTTTCAGATTAAGATATTTACTAATACAAGTGCCAAAAAATTGTTTTGTTATTGATTTATTTTCTATTTCTCATTTGTTTTACAATGTTCTTATATTTTTTGTATCTTTCTAGATCTGGAAGATTCAAGTTATTTCATCTTGAGGATAAGAACAGACATAAGCTTTAGTTCCTTAAATAAAGAGTCAAGTTGAGATTAGCAAGAGCTATCTTTGACTTTAGGTTCATCTACAATAACTTCATCAATGAAATAATGTATACAAAAAAAATCAATTCCAAGAAAGACAGCATTTTTTAAAATATTTACTGTAACTTTCAGAAAATATCAGACAAAAGCAGAAAACCGAAACCATTATTTTGCAAAAATAAGCAAATTTGTTGAAGAGAAGCAAAATTAAATTCGAAAACTTACTGAGGAATGATCTCCTGTTCATCACTGCCTTCAAAAGTTAACTGTACTTCAGCACAGTTCGAAGTAGAAATCTAAAAGACAAAGATAAAACAAAACTAGAAGCTATGGATAGACCAACTTCCAAATAATTTATACAAAAAAAAAAAGCTTACATTTTTTAATTGACTGGGTTCTGGTGATTCAATTGGTGCTGAATCGTTGAAATCTGAATCAGAAAAAATCCTATTTTTACTTCGTTGTTGTGAAGAAAAGTTTAATGCGGAGTCATTGAAATCCGAATCTAAAAACATTCTCTTCATACTAATTTTTTGTAAAGGAGATTTAGTAAAACCACCACCTGGTTGATACGATGGTAAAGAATAACACTCTATTGGCTCTTGGGAATCTTCGCCAATCGTTGTACCTAAAATGAATTTCAATTAACATTGATAAAACTAAAGTAAAATTTTGACACTGATAAATTTTTAATTGATGCATGAGAATACTGCAATATTCTTAAGCAATTTAAAATTTTGTGATTTTGCAACTAATTTTATCATTATTTTTATTTGTTATGCAGCACTTTGATTTTTAAATTAAATACTTTTTCCTTTAAAAAAAATTGCACAATTTTTTTTTAAACTGCAAAATTTCATTGCAGAGAAAATAAAAGTGCAATGTTTGTAAACTTACTAAAAGAGTAACAATATTTAAGTACCTGAATCAATAACTCTTTCTGTTTCAGAGTTTTTCATATGACTGCTATCTTCAGCTTCTCTAAAACCAGAGTCTGGAAAGTTTTGACATTCCTTTAATAACAGATCTTTCAAAATAACATCGTCTTCAGTATTTTCTGGAGAGTTGTCCTCCATGTCATCATCAGATGAACCATTTTCACTTTCATAAGGTGTCCCATCTGAAACAATTTCTTCTTCCTCTTCGAAATTTTCTTCATCAAATTCTTGTTCTTCTTTACGCTTAATCAGCGATTCTTCTTTCTTCAGCATTATTTTTTCCATTAGCTGTTCTTTCAGGGCTTTATATTTTGAGCCTAAAATAATTTTTTTAGAAAAATCTACATATAAACAAGAAATAAACATCTCCTTCTATATTACTAGTAGACTTTTTACAAGAAAAAAATTATTACTTAATAGCAAATAAGATTTCATATTAATAACTTCCAGTCAGAAAGCATTTTTCGTTTTAAAAACTAAATACTCAAAATAAGAAAAATTATAATAGTTGAATTATATTAATTTATTTATATTGAATCATAAGTAATATAAACATAAGGAGATAAAAAATATGACAAAACAACAAAAATGTAATCAAACTTCAAAAAAAAAACTATCAGAATATTCACAATAAAACATATTATTAAACACAAATAATATGCTAAAGGTTGACATTAGTTCAATATTTGTTTTATACAAATATTTGCTTGCAACATGCTTTTTTAACTAAAGAAAACCAAGAAATTCTAAATATTTTCTAGCAAGATTCTACAGATGCTTGAAGCATTTGGATATTTTGAAAAAACATTTGTTAAAAAATCTGCATTTGTTGCCAAAAAAAAATTTTTTTTAATTTGGTTTTAAATTCAAGACAATAATGTAATAATTTTTGAAATAGTGTAAAAATTTATTTTGAGAGTTAATATTATTTTTAAAAAATAATATTTTTGGAATTTATCACAAAAAAATATAACAATTTTACTTGATTTTTAGTTTATTAAAATTTTTTTAGAAAGATGCAAACTCGCAACCAGCAAAATATACATGTGTCACATTTGGTAGCTGGAAATCAATACTCAAGATATACATAAGAGCACAGATACAAACACACATCTATCTTTATTATTAGAACAAATATAATTATTTTCCATTTTTAAATTTCATCTTATAAAATAGTAAATGATCTAGAGATTTGCTTTTAAATTTACTAAGATGGTAACTAACATTACTGATTTCAATAAATAAAAATATTGGTTATTAATGTAATTATAAATATATTTACCAGGAGCTGGCTCTGGTTGCTCTTTTGTTGAATGTAAAGATGACAGATTCCACATATCACTTGACCTAGAATAAATTACCAACTGAATTATCAATCAAAAATAGATTCCCTTTTTTTTTTGTAATAAAGTCACTAATATTGATCAGCAATTATGATTTTTGAATAATGTCCGAGAAACAATGGCTATTTTTTTAAAAGTTTAAAGGTGCTTCTTCATGATCCATTAAATGTGGAAAAAATAGCTCATTGCTCATCTTAAACTTCTGTTGTTCCTTAAGTTCCTTCTAATTCACATGAAGAGGAAAAAAATATAAATAAGCATTTAAATGACAACAATAAAAAGATTAATAAATAATTTCTTTTGAAACATGCTCAAAACTTAAAAAATTTTAAATGCAATATAAAATTAAAAACAGTAAGAATGTTAAAATTTATAAAAATTGACAAATGACAAAAAAAAAAAAAAAAAACATACCTTGAGAAATGAGAATTTTTAACTCTAGGAGATTTATAATCGTCTAAAATGATAAGACCCGAAACAGGCTTCTTTGAAGATAAAACTTTAGTCTTTTCAAGGCTACAGATAAAAGAGAATACTTTTAAAATTAAATATAAATAAAAAGAAAAGACATGTAAAGAACCTTCTCAATTTGCATGGAATTCACAAAATCACATCACCTTCACATTTTAAGAATTGCAACCTAAGGGATTAGTCATACAAAAATTATCCATTGTGTTATGTCATTTCAATGATAGTTAATTTTGAATTATGTGAATATTAAATAATATGTTAGAGGATGGTGAAATAAAAATCAGAGGAAGTGGCCACCCTAAGACTTTCATGTATACTCTCTGATGTCCTACTTCCGTCCCTCTTTATTAAATTATGGAGTTTATGTAAGGCAGTAAAAGCCTTACATGACAATGATGAACAACAGTTATGAAATATACCAGGAAAAAATCTAAAGCTTTTTCTGAAACCAACATGCATATACATATTTTAACCTCTTTTTTCCAACCAACTGAACCAAAATATGACATGAGATTGCAGTTGTAATCACAAAATTTCATACATCAAATTTCATTGGTTTAAGTTATTGCATTTACAAATAAAAGTGAAGACTGAAAGAAGTCAATCCTTTAACAAATTTGATTTAAAATTTGTTTAAAATTTTCACTACTATACTATAATTATGCACCAAATTTCAACGATTAAATTCTTTGTTTAAGTTAACATGTTCACTGAAATTAAATAGCAAACCAGACAGGCTTTTACAGAATGGATTTTGTTCTAGATTTGATAGAAATATTTAAATTTAGTCTAAGATCCATATTCCAACTTTCATACATCTAGCTTAGAGGCTTTTTTAAGTTATCATTTTCGCAGGTAGACATGATACCAAAACTGTATTTTTCAAATTTAAGGAAGTCTGAAATATGGTGTCAAAATCCTGAGTTCAAATTTTTTGACAATTACAATATTTTTTCCATACTTCACATATACAAAAATATAAATATTTCATTTTGTAAATTTTAATTTAGCATAGTATTAGAAATCTCATCAAGTTAAGAAAGCAAATTACAGTAAAAAGTGTCTTATAACCAATATATATATATATATATATATATATATATATATATATATATATATAAATGCTACTAAAATGATACAATGTTAATTAGCTTGGAATGTATTTGACATCTAATATATATTGCAAAAACTGGTAAACATGGCTTTTTTATAAGTGCAATTTTATTTCCATTTTGCTCATGGTGCATGAAATAAATGATACAAAAAATGTGAGAAAAAACTGAATAAAATTATTTTAATAGTGGATTAAGTCAGAGATCATCAGGATTCTACAGTTTTTGAAAGGTATAACTTGACTGTTAGTATGAATCATCAATTGTATAAAGTAACTTTTGCTATTGGTACATCATGTTGTTTTCTATACTGATTTCTATATGCTAGAATTTCAAATTTGTTTTGGATATTTCTATGTTGAAACCAGGGACACTTTTAATTTGGTAAAAAAGAGCAACTATTTCATCATTCATTCTGCATGATTCTAAAATTCAAAGTAATGATATCAATGAAATTCAAAATAATGCTTAAACTGTGATTTATGCAGAAAAATACTGGGGATGCAAAATTTATCGCTTAATTTTTTCTTTTAAACTTTTATTTATAAGTTAGAAAGAGCTTAAAATTTTTATTAAAGCATTTAAAAAATTTATTCTAATTTATTCTAATTTATTCTTATGATGTTATGCTTTGCTTTATATATTCATCAATTTTGAAGTGAGAAATTTATTTATTTTTATTCAAAAAGTGGTCATGAGAAGAATAACTCATGAAGAATAACTTTTTTCCAACATGTAACATACTCATATCCATGCAATGATATCTCTGAATCTAAATTAAATTCTAATTATAATCTTAATTTAGCCCATATTTTCATTCTAAAACATTCTCATCCCCTGATCCAGTTTCATCTTTTTTATTTAATAAATGGTACATGAGCGCTGTAAAAAATGCTTAAATCAGCACTTCTCAATTTCTGAGTGAGGAGATAAAAATTCTTAATCTTTATTGCATTCTTTTAAAGGTATCTGAATTTTTCTTGCCTAAAACGACATGTGCAAAAAAATTCCTATTAGAATCTCGTAATATAAAACCACTGAGGAAAATATTTGTTGCTCTTTCATTATTGTGTTGTGCTGTAGATTAACATATCTCATCATTCCAGTTTGGCATTTGACTCCGCAGCTCTCCCTTTGGCTGTGGAGCTGTTTGAAAATTATCTGTTTACATTATATAAATATGATTACAAATAAAAACTTACCATATATCAAATGTGGTAGAAGTTTTATTTCTGCAAGTCCCAGAAGTTGTTACAGATTTAATAAGGTCAGATTCTTTATTACTCTGATCAACAGGTTCATCCAACACAATAATACGGTTCAAACTGTTAGGTACAGATGGAGAGTTAGAAATAAAGATAAAAAAATAAATAAAAACTCATAGGATTTTTTTTTTTTGCATTTATTTTTCTGCATTAATTTTTTTTGTTCTGGAATCATAACAAAAACAACTTAAACTCTTTTTTTTTTTTCTTCATTTGTTAATACCAATTAAATTCTATAAATTGTACTTGAATGAATTAGAAACTACAGTTATTGGCATATAAATTTTAATAACCATGTTATAATTACATGGAACAATACAATTACACACATACACACACACATATATTTACTTATTGGCTGTTCAACAACAATTTCATGAGTTGCAATTTGAGCTCCACACCAAAAGCAAATTACTGCTGGTTAAAACGTATGCTTACCTAGGGTACGATAAGATCCCTCTCACAATACTGACCTTACCATTATATGATGCACAGCAAACTCTCTATAATTTGTGAATTTATTCCCCTTTTACATAAAGAAATTAGATAAATGCTTTTTATGCTGATGTGAATGAACCCATCTGGCAATGGACAGCAGAAACATTTATCTAGAACTGAGGATACTAATGCAAAATCCATTAATTATATATTTGCACCATGGATAATGCCATGTCTCTATCAGCTACAAATTAATTCATGGGGATTTAATACAATGCGGCAGCAGTTGAAGTTTCATTTTGATTTGGAACAAACTTTATAATTTAACCTTTAAATCTTAAATATCTTAAACAATATAATATATAATTTAAATTGTAAGACTAAAAAATAAATATACATTTAATTATTAAATTATGGAGTGCAATCTTTATTCTCACTAATACATACTCAAATGGACAGGCAAATATTTCAAAGATATTTAATTTTTAAAAGATTGGCAATTTAAAATGCATTTTAATGTATGTTGAATAAATACATAAATATATAATTTTCACTTTAAAATCAGTTTATCTCCTTTTTATCAGTAGAATATATTTTTTAATTACCTAACAGCGGATGGCTTTGGATCAAGTTCCTCTTGCAGTTTTCGAGTGTATTCAAAGAAATCAGGCTTTGGTTCACGATAGTATGGCAACGATGCTCGCTCTGTCCAATGTTTTTCTCTGCGAACTGGATTTCTGACATCTGTTTCTAGAAATGGATTAGTGCATTCTTCACCACCTTCATTCTATTAAAAAAAAAGGAAAAAAAAACCCAACTTAATAAATATTTATTTACATAAGAAAAAGCAGGATATCAATAAGAATCACACCTTTTACATAAAAAAATTATAAACAATAAAAAGCAAAACCAGATGCCAAAATATCTGAATCATCAGTTCTATAATAAAATTTCTTATTTAATAGCTTAAGCAATTTTTAAAAAAAACATTTGAAAGCTAGTAAAAAAAAATGATTAATGGTACTAAAATAGTTACGGTAAAAAAAAAATACTTTAAGTATATTGCACAACAATTTTAGTATTGTAATGTAATTCAAATCATTTGTACTGTTGATACAATATTTCATTCAGATTTTTCTTCCATTGATGATAATAAACTTCATTTTTATATTATGAAATGTCTTAGAACCCAGCACATCTTAGTACAATTTTACAACTATTTAAAAATTCTGGGATATATAAAGTTAAAATTTAATTTCAGAAACATGAAAATAAGAACAAAAAATTATAATTCTATTTCTAATCATTATTTTCTGTATTATAACTGCATCCATAAATATGCATTATCATTCTTTTAACTTGAAACTTTGCTTTAGTATTATTAAATATTTTTATAGAACCAGGAAATATTTTATTGAATAAATACTTTAAGATGTTAATGAACCATGAAACATATTCAATGCTGTTCATAAAACTTCTAGTACTAAATAATTTCATTATCAATGATTTCATTATCATTTCAGCAAATAAATTACTGGATTCGTTAAAATTCAACTTCTGTTTAAAATTAAAGAAATTTTAAAAGAAATTATAGTAAATTATGGAAGTACACATGAGTACCATGACTAAGTTAAATAAAAATATTTAGCTGAAATTTTTCACAGTTAATAATTCCAGCGGCTTTTTGCAAAAGACAGCTACTAGTAAATAAATTTGAAAGACCATCATCAAAATAACTGAAATATGTTTGATTTGAAATTTAATACAGTCAAAACAATTTGAAATTTTAAAAAAAATTTAGAAAAATGTATAATAATATTTTAAGCGATGGACATACATTGAAATAGAAACAAACGAGTCAAAAGAAAAAATTGAAAAGAGACACAATCTTAATTAAAACAAAATATATGGTAAAAATTTTATATTCAAACTTTTTTTTTAAAATTTATATTAACTAATTTTAAATGATAACCAACAAAAAAACTTCTACTTTTTAAATTTTAAAACTTAATTACAACAGAAAAAAAAATTGCAATTTCAATATTTTTAACTAAATTAATCCTATTTTTATAAATTGACATTTAAATATACATATTTAAATAAACAATTTTAACAAACATTTCTGTCCTTAAATGTCTTCCCATTATGATATCAATTCAATATTAAAAATTTTCAATTCTGAATGCTTACCACTTTTGATATTTCATCACTAGTATTACATTCTGCCAATTCAGAACTATTTTTGATTTCATCATTTAGAAAGGATTCATTATTATCAAGTGAAGAAATGTTATTTAAATTATCATCATCATCCCCCTAAAATAAATGAAATAAAAATATTATAAAGATAGAAATGGCACACATCAAGGATACAAACTTATAATTATAATTTATATATATATATACACTGAAGCGACAAAAGTCATGGGATAGCAATATGCAATATATAGATGACAGTAGTATCGCAGCGAAAAAGTACAAATGCGCAGTTCGTTTTCTAGAGCTTTCATTTGTGTTCAAGTTATTCATGAGAACAGGTTTTTCGTGATTTATGGCGGCACGATGAGAATTAACAGACTTTGAACATGGAATGTTAGTTGGAGCTAGACACATGGGTCATTCCATTGAGGATATCGTTAGTGAATTCAACATTCCGAGATCAACAGTATCAAGAGTGTGCCGAGAGTATAAAATTTCAGGCATCACATCCCATCATGGACAGCGCAGTGGGCGACCACCTGCTCTTAACGACCGAGACCGTCGACGTCTGTGTAGAATGGTCAATGTTAATAGACACGCAGCACTTCGTCAAATAACTGCAGGAATCAATGTGGGATGTACGAGGGACGTGTCCGATAGGACTGTGCGGCGAAATTTGTCTTCTTTGGGCTATGACAGCAGAAGACCGACTCGAGTGCCTTTACTGACAGCACGACATCGCCTGCAGCGAATCTCCTGGGCTCGTGAGCAATTCGACTGGTCCCTAGACCAGTGGAAAACCGTGGCGTGGTCAGATGAGTCACGATTTCAGTTGTTACGAGCTGATGGTAGAGTTCGAGTGTGGCGCAGACCCTATGAAGCCATGGACCCAAACTGTCAGCAAGGCAGTATTTAAGCTTGTGGTGGCTGCATAATGGTGTGGGCTGTTTTGACATGGCAAGGACTCGAACCTCTTTTGCAACTGAACTGATCATTGACTGGAAATGGTTATGTTCAGCTGTTTGCAGATCACTTTCAGCCATTCATGGAATTCACGTACCCACACAACGATGGGATTTTTATGGATGACAATGCGCCATGTCATCGGGCCAGAACTGTTCGCGATTGGTTTGAAGAACATTCCGGACAATTCCAGCGCATGATCTCTCCACCTAGACCGCCTGATATGTATCCCATCGAGCATTTATGGGGCATCATCGAAAGGTCCGTTCGTGCCCAAACTCCTGCACCATCCACACTTTCACAATTATGGACGTCTGTACAGACAGCATGGCTCAATATTCCTGCAGAGGACTTCCAACTACTTGTGGACTCCATGACACGTCGAGTTGTTCCACTTCGCCGGGCAAAAGGAGGACCGACACGATATTAACAGTCATCCCATGACTTTTGTCACTTCAGTGTATATATATATATCGATACATTATATGTAATAACATATTAACACATTACTAAATGGGTATTTCCAAAGAATTTTAATTACAATAAATAATTTGAAATATTACTTGAAAATATTTAAAAGACATTTATTATTAACTAAATATATAAGTAAAATAATTTAATTTCAAAAAATCACATAAAACAATATTTTTCATTACACAGCAAATACTTTAAATCACCATTTCTCAGTTCAACATCATAATAAACTATTATATACATTTAGAATTGTGAAACAATTCTATTATTTTTATATTCATGCTAGAACATCCTCTCCCTTAACAATGCTAAAAATTCTTTCAGTTCTAATAATATCATGAGTGGGGATTCAGAAAGAGGATATTTTCAGCCTTTCTTTGCAATTTTTCACTATATATCTTTCATAATTTTCATCTAATTTTTTTTCTATTGGAAGATATGAGGTAAATTAAGCACCACTATGCAACCACTGAATCATTCTAAAGTGATGCTGATATTCAATTATCAGCAGCTCTTCTCCATCATCTAATAAAATTTGCCATTTACTATGATAAATCACATTCACTCTGCCATTATCAATTTCTGATCCATCTTGAAGATCCTTCAAGAGAAAGACATATAGGATGTTGTTGTGGATGTATTATGAAAAAAAGTCAATTTTTTCATCTTATATGTATGGTATTTCAAATCTTTCATCTCAGCCTGCTTACAAAAATCAAGCACTAAGAATACATCTGCATCTCTTCCTCAAATTTAACATAAACGTTACCTGAAATCTTCGATAAGACATTACTTGGATGTTAACAGTTATTTCAAAAATAAAATAACATTTACTACAATCAATGAAAAGAAAAATTTATTCATTAAATTATATAAATCTTTTATTAAAAATTTTGCTGGATATTTTGAAATGAACTGATTATGATGAAATAAATTTTATATGTCAAATGATAATTAAACTCAAATTTAAATAACTTATGACTTATAACAAAGGTGTGATTTTCAGCAACTTACAAGTTCAGCATCATACAAATCATCATAAGCAAATGTTTTAGAGATTCCTTCAGAATCTGTAGTTACAGCATCCAAGTTAGTAATACTAGCAGAAAGATCATTTATCTGGAACGAAAAGTGATTAGGAAAATTTAAAATTAAATAAAAAGAAAATTATGTGAAAAAAAGATCCACCTGGAATTTAAAACTCAATTAGTTTGCCTCAAAATTATTATTAACAAATAAACAAAATGGAGAAGAGAAAAATCTGTTTATAAGAAAAAAATTGGTAACTGTTTGTATAGATATTCAGCCCCATACATTCAAACATTAGATAACCTACGTATCCTTAGAAAAATGAAATTTGCACAACGTAAAAGATGCTAAAAATATTTTCAGATGTTTTTAATTGAATCCTTCCAAGCATATACAATCAAATGACAAGTAAATTACCAAACTTCATCTGAAAATATGGTCCAGTATAAATCAAGGTTTTCTAGATATATCAAAATTTTATTATTTATTTATTGTAATTACAAATTGTAAACATTGGCATTTCTCCAAATAAATGAAATTTCTAGATTTTCCTCTTTCAAAATTTTCATTTATGTCAAATTCAATATCTCAAATCTAATGGCAAGAAAGGTTAATTTAGTATTTAACAATCTTTTTATATTAATAAATTATGAGGCATGAATAACATTAAATATCAAAAAAGAATTGATAAAATTGAAACTTTCAAATTAAAAAAAGAATTTTTTTAAATAATAAATCCAAAACATGAATAACAAGTTTTAAGAAGTGTTCATTTATGAAAGAATAATTAAATACATTAAAAATTTGAGGAAGTCTCCCAAATTTCAGGCATTTATAGGCAGAGTATTAAAGAGCTAATAAAAGTCGATACCCAAAATTTTTCCTCTTCACAAGTTTCCTCTTCTCACACATAAAACAATAAGCTTGCAAATGTTTTACTTGGCAATGGTGAACAATAGTTATAAAATATAAACATATGGAATAAATCTAGCATTTTTATTGGATCCATTATGCAAATATGAGTTTTGAATATCTTTTTGCAATTTGATTGAAACTCAAATTTGACATAGAATTATAATTGTAGTCATAATGAAGTTAGTTAACCTATCAAATTTCATTGATTTAAGTCACTTTGTTTATATTATTGCATTCACATGTCATGTTATTGCATTTCATAAAAATCTAAAAATTAGATCATAACTGCAAATAATAAATTTCATTTATGCTTTTCAAAACTTTATGTTCACAGTCAGAAAAGTTTACATAACACCTAAAATGTATTTTTCAAACTCTGGAAGATCTAAGTGGAGATTCCTTAAATTCGTGAATTTGACTTTTCTGATAATTACAATAACTTCTATACTTATAATAAAGCTCAATGTGTGTGTGTGTTGGCGCTCTACAGGTCAGACCGTTGGACCTACAGCTACAAAATTCGGTACATGGATACCTTGGAGGTTGGGAATGTGCACCTCGGAGCCCTTTTTTCGAATTTTTAATTAGAATTTAAATTAATTAAAATTTAAGCAAAATTTCGATGTTTTTCCTCTATAACTTCCGAAAATATTATCGCACAAACATGATTTTTACATCAATTTAAAGATAAAAAAATTAACTTTCTAATGGTATCAGTGTTTTAATGTATAACTTAAGCCTCTATTTTTAACGAATTTTTAAAGAAATATTTTGACCATGTTTTCTTGAGTACGTGACTGGATAAAATAAAAGAAAACAATGACGGAAGTTCAAATAATAATTAAAAAAAAACTATTATCGTAAATCAAGTCTAAAGAAATGATACTTTTAGCATGTGACTGGATAAAATAAAAGAAACATAAAATGTGATATTTTCTAAAAAAATAAATGCAATGCAAAGGTTTCCATAATCGTTTGCAATATCTAAATCCTTTATTCAACAAATCTTCTTTATTTATGGTAAACCTGATTGAATTTAGACAGGATATGCATTGAAATCCCGACTTAATGGCATATTTCTATAATCGTCTGCAATATCTGTATCATGAATTCAATAATTTTTTTCCATTAAAAAATGTGATAGTTTCTAAAAAAATAAATGCAAAGCCAAGGTTTCTATAATTGTTTGCAACATATAAATCATTTATTCTTTTTTTCTCCTTTTTCCCATTCTTTAAAAAAACATATTTAATATTTTGGCAGCATCACAGAAAAAAAAAATTATTTTTAATTTTAGGCCAATCAATGCCCGGAATTACTTTAAGGCTAATGAATATGTGACTTAATTGAAAATTTTAGAAAGCATTACTCATGGCGAACCAGCTGGTTGCCAAAGGCAGCTAGTCCTCTATATTTTAAATACCAGAAAGTAAAAATGTATTATTGCATGCAAACATAGACATAAACTTATGGAAAAAATAATCAACTCTGAAATAAAACACTTGTATTTCTTAACATTAATACTATTTCCAGTTATTTTATCAATGTTTAAGTATGTTATGATACTCACATTACAAAAGTACAACTTAAAATATGAAAATTCTAAAATTATAGATTCAAAAAAACCACCACAAATCTTAGAAACGAAATAATTTCAATTCAAAATAAGCAATTTCAATTATTTACCTTTTTTTAAAAGCAATTTAAAATACTGCACATTTGAAGGGAAATTTTTTTTTTTTTTAAACCCTATTTACAGATTTTCAACCTCATACAAGTAGAATTAGATAGTGTACTTATCCTTAGAAAAATGAAATTTGCAGAGTACAAAAGATGTAAAAAAAAATGATTCTTAAATTATTTTAAATTGAATTATTCCAAGCATATACAATTAAATGACAACAAGTTAATTCAGTGTATGATTCAATACCAATTATTTTATTTTAAAGTAACAAATATTGAAAAAATATCAGAATCAAATTTATTTCAAAAACATTATGCAATGTCCATTTTTAAAAAATTCTATCAAAAAATACATTATACTATATTGTTCCAAAAATTTTTAAGTTCCTAATTTTGATAATTTATAGGCAGATGGTGACTGATCAAAAATATAAAACAGGGAAAATGTAAAAAAGTAAATTAAAAAAAATCAATACAAAATACATTAGAAAAATAAACATTGACAGATATAGATAAAATTAATGTTATACAAATATATATATATATACGTGCAAAGAAAAAAAATCAGTTATTTATATATTACTTATTAAATTCACTAGTAATCGTAAAGTACTCATAAATCAACATCAGCTTTGAATCATAAACAGTTAAATTAATTAAAGTTATTACTCAAAGCAAGGGGATTGAAAATGCTCGATACTTTGTAAGGTAGATTTTGGGTTTTTTTTTTTTTTTTTTTTTTTTTTTTTTTTTTCAAATGGAAACTACTATCAAACCAACCAAAACTTTATTCATTTATTTATTTTATCCAAATTTGACTTGATTTTAATAAATGTCAACAAAAACAAGAAAGAGATACAGAAAATTTACAGTACATCTTCACTAACTTAAAGAGCAAAACTTTGATTTGAAATTGTTTCTAAAAAATACAACTTCAGAATATTATTAAAAAGCTTGAATGTTATGATTAGCTGTTCATAAAAAGAGGATAGCTGTACATTAATCTAAAATTAACATAAAATAATATTTAAATACAAAATTTAGCAAACATTCACAAAATCTGTTTAAAAAAAAATTTCTAAATATTATTTTACTTACAATAATTTCAACTTTATCACAGATATCAGAAACAAGTTTAGAAATTTCTTCTGAAATTTCAATTTTATTAATTGGTACTTTGAAAATATCAGCCTTAGAAGACTTGTCATTTACCTAAAATAGAGATAAAATAGACTGTTTTATACAAATATTATTATTATGAGATTTAACATTCCCTTAGGAAATTTACAAATTTATTAATATGAATTATATTTACTCACAATTATTTCAATTGTATCACATGTATCAGAAATAAATTTTGAATGTTCTTCAGAAATTCCTGTTTTATTATCTGATGATTTATAAATCTCAGCTGTAGAGAAATCATCAGTTGACTGTAAAAAAATTCAATTAAAAATATTATATTCCATACATAATATTTAAACATTATATTAATAATATTATCCAATGACAATTTTCTTATTAAATTACAGAATTTTTTTTATGCCAGAAAATATAAAATATACATTCATTTAATTGAAAGTAGCATTGCTGATATACCAGTATGCAAAGCAGATGGTTATTGTTCATTCCTACATAGATTTTTTTATAAACAACTTTCAAATGTTTTAGTTAAAATATCAATCAATTTTAAATATAAAATAAATATACACCCAAATGATAAATAAATCAGTTAACGTTTCATTTTTAAATAGGTAATTTAAAAAATAATTTTAATGGTGATAAATAATTGTTTTTAGGAATAAAATCTACTTCATTTTTTTTAATTACATAAAAGCAGTTACAAAACTTAAATCTAAATTTATGAAACAAGATGAAGCACCATGTAGAGCTGCTGTCAAATAAATAAATAGTTAAAGAATTTAAAATGTGAAATTCGTTTCCCAACAGATCTCTAAAAGAAGTAGTGTTCTTGCGAACATACAGTTTTCATTTACTAATTATATAAGTTAAAATATATGTATTGTACAGTGTATAAACCAAACTTTAAGTGTGATTCAAATATAATACAAATAAATAATTATTTTATAAAAATGTTTACTATTTTTTTTAAAAATTATAATTTGTTTAGTTTAAAATCGTTAATTGTTGGTACATTAGTACAATATTACTGGCATTATTTATATTATCAGTTACAAACAGAGTAAAAACTTACTCAAATATATAATACTATTTTCTTAGTGGTAAGTTCATAAGTCAGATAACAATGTCAGGACACAAGTGCACACTTTTGTTAAGCGATTATGTTACACGGCTATGGATCTAATGGTCCCAAGTTCAAACCTCAAGAATGCACATTGACCCTGGATCTGAACCAACAAACACAACCTTCTTATCGCCCTCACAACCAGTAGCAAAAGTCACCATAACAATTGGTACAACAAAAATGTTCGTAGCCCATCATAATGCTTGACGCAATAAAAACGTCAGTAGCCTGCCATTATGCTTGCCGCAATAAAATCGTTCGTTGGGGGCTATAAAGAAATTGCTGCAATAAAATCATTTGTCTCGCCTTCAACTCACTGGATAAGAGTAATGTGGTGGTAAGTTCATAAGTCAGATAACTTTTAAAAAAGAATGTACACTTTTGTCTTGTGGTTATGTTATGCAGCTACAGACCCAATGGTTCCAAAATCAAACCTCAAGAATGCACAAATTAAAGGGCTATTGCTCTTTGTAGACAAAATGAATGAACATCTTAGTTATATTTCTATCATAACAATTCTCATTTAAAACTGAATTTTGGAATCTATGGTTGCTGCTCTTAAAACTAGAAAAGGTTTTAGCACAAAAATAATATTTTACAATAATATCTACTGTTGTCTCCTTATTATTATCTTCTTTTTAGAAAATATACAGATACAATTCAGACACTTTTAATCTAAAATTATGATGTACAGAAAATATGAGAAGATGTATATAAAATTGAAATAGCTGTACGATTTAAATTAAAAACAGAAAACTAATGCAAATATTTAAAAAAATTAATAAAAATCTGTTTTGTATGAATCTTAATTACTTAAGGTAAGTTAAAAAATATGAGTAAATTTAAGAAAATTATAGAAAAAAAACTTTTAAAAAATTAATCAAAAAGTCTTTGGCATAATACAATAATACAAAAAAATAATAATTTTCTCACAAATAAATATTATGTGAAACACTGAGTTATAAAGTCAATAAATATCATACATTATATTTATGAAAGTTTTAATAAAATAACTATTTAATAAAATAACAACAAAAATTCTTCATTTAACAAGTACATGTTACTCACAAAATCGGCAACTTTAATACATGAATCCAATTCAGTTGATTCAGCAGAATCCATAGAAAGTTCAGATGATAGCTTGGTTATATTATTTGAAAGAAATTCTACTTTATTTCCTTTTTGAACAGATTGTATCTGATGGCATAAAAATTACTATTAAAAAAGTTTATATTACCAAATACTATACATAATATTAAGTCATTAATAATTTATATTATAAAAACTCATGTTATACTCGTTATATTCTGAAAAGCATTAATTAGCAATAAAGAATATTAAAATCTATACAAAAAAATGCTTAAACAAACATTATAACTCTCCAGTTGTATTTTAGTAATTCATTCAAAGCATAAAATTTATTTAAACCCAGTTAAAATCACCTAAACATCTAAAACATTTTAACAAAAACTTACATCTGAAGTTTTATGTACTGAAGACTCAGATAAATTAGAAATTTCTTCAATTTCCATATTCTTCATACTCAATTTATACTACTAGAAGAGATATTATCATTTTTAATAACTTGTTACAACAAGAAAAAAATAATATTAAAACTTGAAAATATAAGTGCTTCACATATACTATCTTATTAACTCCTTTTTTCAATTTAGTAAAGTAAAATACAATTAATTTTTTAAAACACATAAAGCAAAATAATCATAAAAAATACTTTCTTCATATTTTTTTTCAAAAAAATGACAATTCAAATATTTGAAAATTCCTACAGCAATTTTGATTTAGCAATTGATAAACAAGTAACATAAAAAAGCTGCAGAAACTTACTTCGATTTTTGCATCTGTGAATGAAGATTATTTAAAAGCAGAAAAAAAACTAAAAAGTTAAAAAGCAAAAAAATTATAAATTTAAATTAATACTAAATTATTTAAAACTATAAGATTAAATTTTGAACAAATCTATATCCAAATAATTATTCCTCAAAGTTTAAATTTTACGTACCCAAACTTCAGCTTAAAATTTTGTTGACATAACATAAATTTACGCGGGAAATACATAGATTAGATGGAAAGGAGTAATAGCATCTGATTGGTCAGTACACGAATGTGACGGAGATATAAGTAAAGTAGTAGTAAAGTAGTTCATTATTTTCATAAAATATGAATAATGCAGATGAAATTTCTACACATATAATTTAATTCTTTCTAAATGATTTATGGGAAGGATATACTGTAGTGATATCACATCTAGGTCTAGATCAGCTATTACTGATCTTTCTTTAAATAGAGAAAATTCAAGATATTGTAACTGAAAAATTTTAACAAATCTAATGATTCAAATAAATTAGTGCACACATTTTCATAATCTTTACAAATTATAGAACTTTGTTTATATCTACACCAACTTAATTACGGAATTTCAGTAAACTGACTCTCATAAACTTAATTCGTTCCGTGATGTAATTTCTTAAGATTCGTCAACATAGATTCGGTTAACCGGGAAAATTCATCTTGGATTATTGTTGTTGTGATGATCCTCATGTATAGTTTAAAATAAATAAAAAATTCTATTCTTTTGTTTGTTTTAATAATTGACAATTTTCAGTTACAAGAGAGTAAATTTAACTGTTCCTTAATTGTTTTTCCCTCGGCAATATGATTTTATATAATTTAACCCTTCAGCGTGCCACCGGCATAACTCATGCTGTTCATGGGAACTTTGCTGGAACAAAACAGCAAGAAATTGCTGTATCAAGAGGAAAAATATTGGAACTTTTGCGACCTGATCCAAACACTGGAAAAGTCCATACTCTTCTTACTGTAGAAATTTTTGGAGTTATACGCTCTATGATGGGATTTCGCCTTACTGGAGGATCCAAAGGTATGTGTAAAATATTTGTGTGCTTATTGATATAGCTGATTCTTAAATTCTGTTGATGTGTTCTATTTTATTTTAATGGTTCTGTCATTCTTCTTATAACTTATGACATCTAAAATGATTCAGTATCTTCACAAACATCAAAATATGCTTTTGAATCAGTATTTTCTACATGCAAGGTCTGTATTAAAAATGTGTGACAAACTAGATTCTTAATCATTACATTATTGAAGTAAATGCATATTATTACTCATTTTTTTAGCATTTTACTGGACAGATAAATTATAACGCTCATGATTTATTTACTTCTAAAACATTTTTTGTATTATAAACTTTTTGTGAATGCATTAATTTATTTTGTTCGTCAATTTAATATTATTTTAACTACTATTTAAAATAAACAATATATATAAATATATATATGAACTGTCAGTATTAAAGAAATGTTAAGTGAACCATTAACATATCTGTTAAGGTTGACATAAAAATCATATATAAATGAAATAAAAATTAATTTATCAGTAGGAAATTTTTTTTTGCCATGCGTAATATTTAAAATATTAATTATAAAACTAAATTGCATAGTTTTAAAATAAAATGCATATTATAAAAGTGACAAAACTCAAAATTAAATATATTTCACAATTTTTGCATTTCTTAAGAATGAATTACACATTTGCTTTTATATGTTTCATGTTCATCCAAAAATGAGTTATACTTTGAAAAGGTTTTTTATCACTGTCTAATTTTCATAGAATCTTAAATATGAAATCTTGGTAAACAACAACAAGAGACATAACTGTAGCAAGAAATTGTCAAATTTCTTACCTTACATTTGGCGACTTGGATTCTGTATGGTTCACATTGGTGACATTTGGGTCTGTATAATGGAAAAGTACTATTGGTACTTTATAGAATAGACCACTTTAACTAGAATTACCAAACTTGGCTCAAATGTACATCTTATATACATTAGTAACACATCTTATATTGACTTTTTAAAAAAAAAAAATTTTTTAAGTCAATTAACTTGAAATTGAGATTTTTTTTTAAGAACTTCTAAAAATATTATTAAAAAGATTTTTACATCAATTTAAAAATTTAAATTTTTACTAATGCCAATTTAATAATTGTGCTAATTTTCCCTGAATGTTGGCAATGCATAATTTTCATCAGTGTTGAGTTGGAAAACTCAAACTATTTTCATTATTTCTATAAATATTTAATCATGATTTTCTTCTGCTATTAAAAGCTAAGAAAGAAGGATTCTGTTTGATATTTTTATAGTTAATATGAAAAATAAGAAGGTTAAGTTATAATATTGTGAAAATTTATGAATACTGTGAATATTTTTTATTGGCAGTATGTCATAAGACTGTATTCTCCAGCAATTACTGAATTTCTGTAATTCTTAAGAAAATTAGGTGGAAATTATGGATACATTTAAAAAATTATGGAAACCTACAAAAAATTAATGTATCAAAAAGTACAATTCATTATGAAAATGTTCTCATTCCAAAATCTTGCTCTTAGCAACTCTGATTATGAAAGATAATTTATTATAAGTGGGCAATAAAAAAGAAAAGAAAAGAAAAGCTTGCTTTTTCTGGATCATTCATCATTACAAAAATATATTAAGATTGTTCAGTATTATCGGAGTTACAAAATTACTTGCTATTAATGAAAAATATTGTATATGTCTACCAAGCAATGTATTTGATCTAGAAAATCATGTTGTGTCATTTTTTTAAAAAATATTTCTTTTATATACCTAATCAATAATAAATTTCAGTTAAGTAATTTTAAGTAATGTTTTAATATATTAGTTTTAATTGATTAAAATATTTTGGAAATGGCTATTGGTTAATTTGTTGACACTACATAAGGTGTTATGTACTTGAGATGTGTTATTGATGTGTAACCACAGAATAAATGTAAGATTATTAAAATGTGACTCTGATGTCACTGATGATTTAATAACAATCTGTCATTTTAAAAACATTTCCTTGATTAAATTATAAACATTAAAATTTTTATCAGAAATTTATTTGTAAATTTAAATAACCAGTATTATTAACAAGCTATATGTTCATTAAAGGTAATTAGTTATAAGTAATAAATTTTGTTGAATGTTTCTCATCAGAATTTTAACATATCTCTAGAATCCATTCTGCCTTTAAGGATCCATCTACATACAAAGACAGATTTTTGAAAAAATTCTTTAATTATAAATTTAAGTTTATTCTCTATACCATTACAATTCAAACCAATGAATAATACCATTTAAAATGTTTGGTTTGAAACTCAGTTAAGCGAGGATATTTAGGTAAAAAATAGAGACAATTAATGTAAAATGTAAAACACTTGCAGAAATTCTAATCAATATTTACAAAATATTTTTTTTACTGAACAAATTGACAGTTTTAGTAAAAATAATGCACTAGGTTGTAAAACATATCTGCATTCACAAGAAAGTTATAGCAGTTTGAGCATTTCCTACATTAAAATTTATCAAAAGTCATACATGTAAATAATATCAAGCAGCTGTAAATTAAAAATTATTCATCTCTGAACTATAATCCTATTTTATTGCCTTCAGGATAGTATATTTTTTAATATACACCACATTTGTAGCGTATACCTTTTATGTTAACAATATATATATATATATTTATTTAAAATATTCATTAAACAAATTTAAAAAGTATATGTTTAGGTCAAACAAAGCAATATTGACTTGAAAAAATACTGAAAACTTATTTAAACTTAGGTGGCTTGTATATAATATTTTATAAATTATAAAGGTGAATTAGTTTATAATATAAGGAGTGTATATTAGCTGAAACAACAATATCCAACTTCCAGTTTTGTTTTCAACTATTTTGAATAACATAAATCTTCATATCTCCATTTTATTTACTACAAAAGAAAGATAAGCAGATTCAAAAAGCTAGATAAATGTTCTAAAAACTGAAGAAAAAAAAATAATGTGAATTTTGACTAAAAATGAACTTTTAGACATAGATATCTTAAAAGAAAGTAGAATATCTAATTTTCACAATATTATGTAAATGAATTCTGTATAATTTATCTTTTGTTGATTCATCAATTATGAATAATTCCAAAGTCATGGTATTGGTATCTCAGTTCATATATCTTTTAAAATTATTTCTTTTCTTCGGTTCAAGCCTGTTTTTATACTTGAAACAACTCAGAAATAAAACTCTATATTTTATTAATATAATTATTGTTACAATATGAAATTAATGATGTAAAAAATAAAATTTTAAATTACATAATTCAAAGTTTTTATATAAGGTATTTTGTGAAATACTCTTTCCTACATGAATGCAGATGATTGTGTGAATTTATATTGTGTATAATAAGTTAAAGACATACTATTAAAAAATGATTAATTGCAAACGATTAGAAAACAAAATAAAATTTATAGGGGGAATGGAATACTGCTTGTATGAAAATTGTAATAAATATATTTTATAGTCATGGGAGGTTTCATATTTGTATTTTGTTCATATATGTTATTTGATTTTTTTTTATGTAACATTTATTGTTAATAGCATTTTTATTCTTTCTATTTTCAGATTATCTTGTAATTGGCTCAGATTCTGGAAAAATTGTTATTTTAGAGTATAATGCTCATAAGAATGTATTTGAAAAGGTAAAAAAATATTTATATAAACTATAACTAACCAATATAATTATATATTAATATAATTAATTAATTAATGTTAAAATATAAATTTTATGTTGTTTTTTTGTTTTTTTAAATTACTTTTGGCAAGCATGTCATAAAAATCTGTTTCCCAGATTTTTTGCCCATAATGGTTTGGCTTTTTTATTCAGTGATATTTTATCATAATTATAATTTTCTTTTCATTTAGCAATTAAAACTTTTTTTTTTTTGGTTTATGTTGTTTGTGATAAATGTTTAAAGAAATCATATCTAAAATATTCCTTGCTTTTTAATAATTAAGAATCATTCTGATGAAATTCATAAAAGTCTTTTCTAAGTGATCCATAAAAAAATGAAGGTGCTTAATAAACATTAAGAAATTAATATTTCATAATGTGATTCATTTAAAATTTCTTTATTTCCAACCATCCAAATACAACCGTTTTTGTTTTTCGTATATATTTACATAATTTTTTTAACAAGAAGTAAAAATATGAAGAATGATCAATATTTAATTTCATTTGCTTGATTTTGAGAAAAAAAATATTTTAATTTGATTATGAATATAATTCTTTATTTGTGTCTTGAAAAGGGGTTTGTTAAAAATCTTATCTTTTTTTTTAAAAAGTTTTTACCCTTTGATATTTGATATCTAAACAACATTATTTAATATATTAACATTAATTAAACATATATATAGGTCCATCAAGAAACATTTGGCAAAAGTGGTTGCCGTAGAATAGTTCCAGGCCAGTATCTGGCAATTGATCCAAAGGGTCGTGCTGTGATGATTGGTAAGCAAAGCACATCTCTTGTTTCCTTAACATATTTTAAATAAAAATAAATCAATTTACTTTTTAAAAATTTTACTTAAGTAATCAGGTTGTGTAGCATCATGAAAAGTGCTTAAATTTAAAAATCTTTTTTTAAGCACCTTTAAAAGTGCTTAACTTTTTTGAAAAGATCCTTAAAAAATGCTTAATTTTCTTGTGAAGATGAAAAAAGCTTTTCATTGTTTTTTCACGTTGAATATAATAATTCTAAATCATGGTCATAAAGGATTGTTTACCTGATGTATCAAAAAAAGTAAGATGAACAAAAGGAAAGAAGCATTCAGAGGGTTCCCATACATGTTATGATAATACTTAATAATGCTTTTCCCCTTCTTTTTCTTACCGTCCCTCCCCCCTTCCTTTTTTTCCAACAATGTGCATTGCCATTTATTAAAATGCTGGAATAGTTATGTGAAAGGGCAGTGCGAAATGTGTTCTATGCCATACTTATTGTGAATCAAAAAACATTTTAACTTCAATTTTTAATGTTTTAGACGTTGAAGAATTTATTTAAGTATGTCTGGTAAATATATATATAAACTTTTATCTATTGTTAAAGTAGAATATTCAAATACAGAACTATATATTAAGAATTAAGGAATAATTAAGCATTAACGAATAATAATTTAAAATTAAGTTTATATATTTTTTTCCCACTAAAAAATTATATATTATTACAAAACAGAAAAAATACTGTGGTTATAAACTAAGCAGTTTATGTTGTATGCTTATACAAAGGTGCTTAATTTTTAGGATTAAGGTGCATAAAAAATATTTAATTTTTGCTGCAGTTTCTCACTACACTTCCTGGAAATAATTTATAAATATTATTAAAATGAGCTGTTGTAAAGTATGAGCAAGACTACTCAGTTAATAATCAAGATATTTTTAGTGCAGTTCATTAATTTATTATTGCTGCATACATCAGAATTGCTAACTATTTGAATTGTTAGAATATTTAGAATTGTTAAATATTTTAATTCAGTTCATATAAGTTTTAGAATCATCATTTCAGAACCATCTATCATTTTTTGCTCTCAATAGCTGTTCTCTTCTTTATCCAAACTAAATAAAAAAATTATTATATACTATTTTTGGTAATTCCCATATACAGATTGGTCATTGCATAATTAATAAGATAGACACCCACATCAATGAAAACAATAATTGGTATAAAAAGAAAAAAAGGAAGATTTAACAGCATTTGTCTTGTATTTTAGGTTTATTTCTTTTAGTTCATTATAATGACATTTTGTAAAATATATACACTTTGTTATAATTTACTTTATTGTGTTAATGTACAATTTAAATGAGGATCTGTCAAATTTGTTTTATTTTTATTTTAAAAAACTATTTTGTTATTTTCTATTACTCAGATGTATAGAAAATAAATTAATCTTGAACTAAAGTAATACAAAAGTTATGCTTTTGGGGGAGGGGGAATTAAAATAACTAATTAATAGTTAAATCTTTTTCTGATTTAGCATCAAAAATAAGTCATTACTGTTATCATATAAGTAATCAATTAGATTAGAAATTATGTATACATATGAGCATATATTCATATGTTGTAATTTGACCTATCATTGTTGTAGTTATATACTTGTGAAATTCTTATTACAGAATGTTATTATTTTTGAATAAATAAGTAATACTCAATTCAAAAATTATCTTTTTTTGTTTTCTTATGTATGTTAATTTATTTCTTGTGGACATTACTGTATAAAGAAACAGTATTTAAGTATTAATGATGCAAAAAGTTATTGATAGGCACATGTTAGGACATAAAACGATTTTTTTTACAAAAGTAGTTATTTTTAGTCGCTTACATTTTTATTTTATATATTTAAAAAACAAGTTGAAAGAAATCTGTATTAATTTCATTAAAATCAAAAAGATTAAAGGACCAGATTATCCTCTTTTTGTAGGTGCTGTTGAGAAGAAAAAATTAGTTTACATTCTGAATCGTGATACTGCTGCTCGCCTTACCATTTCTTCTCCTTTGGAAGCCCCTAAATCTAACACTTTGGTATACCACATGGTTGGAGTTGATGCTGGGTTTGAAAATCCTCTATTTGCTTGCTTAGAGATGAATTATGAAGTAAAATTTTTGTTATCTTTTATATATATACATGAATGAACCGTCTCGTTTTCTATTATTTGTCCAAGCATTAGAAAAAAAAAATGATATTTCAAATTCTTCATAGTCTTTAGAAATAAATAATGAAAAATGATTATAATATTAAGTCAAATTTAATTCCCAATCTATATTTTTGTCTTATTTTATTTGCTCTCTCCCTCTCTTCAATATGAGTGTTTTCTTTTGAAATTTGTTGTTAATATGATACTTTGATAAAAGAACTTATGTATTGATCTGAGATTTTTGGTGGAAGAATTATTACTGAGATTGCTCTATGCCAAACAAGAATTTTATCTCTGGTTTCTCAAAAATATTGAAGTTTTAAAAAATAATAGATTCTAAAATTTTGTGTGCGTAAGGGTATAAAATTCTATGGTTAACAAAATCTACTTGTTCTTCCATATAGCATAAGCCATATCAGTCTTGTTATTTTGAAGTGATGCAAGTATTGTGTTTTGAATATAGGCATTCAATAAAATGTGAAAAGTTGTTCTATTCCTACAATCAATGTATTGGCATATATTCTCCAAATAACAGATGTTTATTTGTTGAGTTCTTAGACACAGTAAAATAATACCATTGTTTCGGTGGTTTACAGAAAACCCATTTCCTAATAGGTAAATTAATAATCAATTTTTTCTTACTTCCTTATATTTAATAACCTAAATAATTAATAGCACTTATTTTTAAAAAAGTGACATTGTAAGATGTAAGCTAATAATTTTGTTCTCTTCTGTTCATTTTCAAATATATTGTGAATATTGATTAGTAATGTTTTTTAATCAATAGATTTTTTTTGTAATTTTTTTTAATATTTTTTTTATTTTATATGTAGTGTGTGTGTGTGCCAAAAAGATAATAGCATATTTATGTAAATATTAATTTAAAAAAATACTTTCTAAATCTTAAAGAATTTAAGACCACTTTACTTGATTAATAAGCCATTGCATGTTTTGCTTTTAATTTACACTTGCTGCCTTTGGTGACCAGCCAGTGCACCATCTTAATGCTTATTAAAATTTTAATAAATATTTTATGTAGCTTCTATTTTAATAGCTTCTTTATCAAAAATTTTAAATCTTCAAATTTTATTTGTCATATAATTTACTCATACTATTCAGCCATATCATAATATGTATCTCTTTAGTTTTCAGTTCATGCTTTAAATTTATGCGGAAATAATTAATCTGCAATTAATATAAAAACATTTTTTACTGAAATGAAGCATTTTTTAAAAATATGAGTACTGGAAACAAAATTGCCGGGTAATTAAACTGTATAAGCACTAAAAAATATCTTTCTTAATTTATATAATATCTCAAGAAGTTTTCAGCAAAATTCTCTCAGATTCATCATGAACAGATTGATTAATTAACAATATTTAGTTTTAAATACATCAAACACTTAGAAAATAAACAGAATTGTTTGAAATATGTGTCAACAGTCAGAACATAATGTGGATGCCTGAATTTTCTTCGCCAATTGGGGTAACATTACGCAGATTAGAATTTTTTTAATTCAAAAATATTTTATAATGAATTTGATAGATCAATCATTTAACAATGTTTAATTTTAAATGCACCTAACACTATTAAAATAAACAGAATCATTTAAAATAACTGGCCAGAAATGTATTAAGCCCAACATCTTTAGTATGGAGGGAAAAAACTGAAATCTCATTGATTATGCAGTGGGGAAATGAAAATATTTGATGGTGGAAAGGTTAGTTTTTAATCAACAATTACAAATTTTTTTAACAAAAAGGGACCCTAGGTGCGCATTCCCAACCTCCAAGGTATGCATGTGCCAATTTTGGTGGCTGTAAGTCAAATGATCTGTCCTGTAGAGCACACATATACACATTGAGCTTTATTATAAGTGTATGTGTGTTTATATATATGAGAGTTTGTATGCATAAAATAACACTAATTGCATACTAAAATTAATGCATATTTAAAAGGACTATAAATGTGCATCAATGTTGAAGAGCTGTTATATGTTCTTTGTAGGAAGCTGACAATGATCCTACAGGCGAAGCTTCTGTGAATACTCAACAGACACTAACATTTTATGAATTGGATCTTGGATTAAACAATGTCATTAGCAAACATACTGAACCATTGGAAGAGCATGGCAATTTTTTAATATCAGGTGAATTATCTTTGTTTGCTGCTTTATTTTTGCTGTCAAAATTTTTATTTAAATTATACTATTTATTTATTTTTTTAACTTCTATCTTTTAAAAAATGCTTTAAAAAAAGAACATTCATGTTTATTTTCATGCACTTTGAATTGCATTTTATAACATTTCATCTGATGTTAAGTTTATTTATATTATTAACAATTAGTAATTATCATTTTTTCCTCCTTTCTTCAAACATCTGGAAAATTAAATTATTCTAAAAAAATCAAGCAGTTTGTTTAATGATATTTTGATAGAATATAGCTAAAATTTAAATATTTGAAATAAACTCATATGCTAAGTCTGCTATGTTAGTGTTTTTGTCTCCAAGTTAATTTTATATTTTTATTTCATCAGGACCAGCTAATCAATCTACTGTTTTCTTAATTATGTCATGTTACACAATGTTATTTTAATTAGATATATTTTGGAAGAAATAGCTTTTACTTATTTTAAAAACTTATCTGTATCAAAAATACTCCATTATTTATTTATTTATTGGTTTTCTGTTAACTATTGTTGCTCTAAATTTTCTAAAAGGTTCGAAATTTGCTTTCCATTGTCATCTTTAAGCTGAATGACTGATTCATGAGAAGTACTGTAATAAAATGCTTTTCTTTAGAATTCTTATTTCCTAGAGCTTTATTTATCAAATAACTTAAAAGTAATGTTTATTAAAGCATTTACCTACAAAAAAAATTCTGTATTTGCAATTTGATAATAATCTGCCATTTTCACAAATTTTGTGTCTAATTTTGTTTCCAAACTTATTTCATTTGCATAGCTGTATAAATTGTTAGTTATGAATTTGAATTATAATTTTATTGCTAATACATCTTAAAACTTCTCACGCCAGCTTCCTGGCATAGGGATAGTGTGTCTTCCCCATTATATGGGAGTCCCAGTTTGGACATGGTTGTTCTTCACCTGTTCTATGTATGAAGTGTGTGAATGTGCCCCTCTGTAATAAAGAGTTGTGCGTGTAAATGTGATGCATAAAGGCCTTATAACACGGCAAAATATCTTCGGCACTTTCCATCAGCAAACGACAAGGAAAGTGACGTCACTTCAAAGTTTCACATGATTGGTTGAATTTCGCTTGCGGACAATATTTCCGACATGATAATTGAGCTGGTTCGCAAAAGTTGTCGATTATGAAACTTGCTTGACCCGTTTTTGAGCGTAGAAACAGAAAAGTGCTGGCAAAATTTCACCGTGTGATAAGACCTTAAGTAGTTAAAACATGCTATTGGTCCTAGTTGTCACTACTAAAACAAGAGATGCTCTCATGGCTTGAAACTACTGACTTCGCCGGCAAGCTTGTCAATGGCAAGTGGCTTTAGAAACGACAACAAAGTTCCTTGTATTATTTTTTTCATCCACCAGTTTCAGATATGATCTGTAAATTACATACATTTTCAGTTGAGCATCATTTTTGTATTAAAAACACTTTTATAATATATATCGTGTTTTATTAGTTCCTGGTGGGAGTGATGGCCCCAGTGGTGTTCTCATCTGTTCAGAAAATTACATCACATACAAAAGTGTAGGAGATCTGCATCCTGATATTCGATGTCCTATTCCTAGACGTAGGGTATGTTTGTGATATTTTATAAATACATTGTATGTACTACTATTCAGACTGGAATTGTTTTAAATTTGTATATTATTAAAAACTGTTAATTTGTAATCCAACTGGTTCCAAAATATTGGTTATATTGACTTCAAATTGTTTTATTACTTTTATAATAATCAAATTGTCTGGCATTGAAGCCTCTTTCTTTTAATTATTCTAATTAAATTCTATTTATTGTGTACATGAACCTTTTCAGTAAAGCAACCATACAATATCAAAATCCAATTAAAATGTCCAGTTCATCCATATTTTAAATTTCAATTTACAGCAACTTCACTTTTTATTTGTCTTATAAACTACACCTTTATTAAGCAGGATATTTCTTCTTTAGCTTTCAACAAATGAAAAAAAATCATGCTATATAAAGTATTTAATGAAACAAGGAAGATTGTTTGAATTTTGGAACAACAGATAACTTATTGCTATAAATCAGACAAAAAAAAATTGTAAAGGTTATTGATGGAAAATAATCAAATTTTAACTGATTAAAATTTTTTGAAAATTCTTTCCAAGCTGTTCATTCCTAATCTTCAGGAGATATTTATGCCGAATTTGGTATCTGACAGTCAAATGGTTTGACCTACAGAATAATAACAGATACGCACATTCATTTTTATTATTAAAAAGTGCTGAGATCTTTCAAATTATAGTACGAAATTCAATCTTTGGAAATTACTATAATTAAATATGGTTAAACTATGGTTATAGTTAAAAGCAAGTTATTATTTTTGTTAAGTTGAAGCCTATATAAATTTAATTATCATGGCATAGTTGATATTAATATTAAATTTCTTTGTTTTAGTTTAAGGTTGAAATTAATTTCATATATAGTTAAATCTCTTTTTTGGGGTTTTTTTTGTTGTTGTTGTTAATTTATTAAATGCATAAGTTAATACTTTTGCCACTTGTAGTTAAAGGTAAAGATTCTAAAGCTACTAACTTATGAAGTTTTTCTTCACAAAAAAAGTAGTATTTAAATAATTTATCATTATTGGTATGTAATTTTGTTGTGTATTATTTGTTATAAGAAAGTTATTATTATAATAAAAATCTTTACTTTAGAATGATTTGGATGATCCAGAAAGAGGGATGATTTTTGTATGTAGTGCAACCCATAAAACAAAGGTAAATTTTATTTCGATAATATATTAATGTAATGTTCGTTCAAAACATGATTTGCATATTTATGTAATCCTTTGATTAAGAAGCATAAATTTAATATCCCATTTAGCTTAAATATTAGTTATTTTAACTTTTAATCTTTATTTACTTCCGTATAAAGTATGACTTAAACTATTAGATGTTTTTTTAATACATCCTGTAAATGTACAGGAGTATTTTTAAACTGTTTAATGTGTCATATAACATTCTTATATTTTCAGAGTATGTTCTTTTTCCTTGCACAAACTGAACAAGGGGATATTTTTAAAATTACCTTGGAAATTGATGATGATGTGGTAAGTTTTCTTTATATTTTCTGGTCCCCACCCCTTTTTTTTTAAACTTTTATATGATTACCTTTTAAAGTTTTTATTATTATATGAATTTTTATAGGGATAATCTGTTTTTATAGCTTTTTCTTAAAAAGTTTTCCCATCATTTTGTTTTTAATGATTTTTTTTAAGAGAAGTGAAAATTGAACAGTTTTATTGTTGATGTTCTTTAAAATCTTGTATGCATATTTATATCATTATCACACTAAGAATGCATCTAATATATCTTATTTTGAAACTCTTTCAATTAATTACTTTGTCTTTCAGTTCTTTAATTAGATTTAAATATATTAGTCTCCTGCAGTTTTATACTTCTGTTAGCATGTTAAATAATTGTTCAAAGATTATTCTTTGGACATTTATTTGGATTGTACAAGAATCTTTTAACTTTTCTAATCAATTCATATCATACAAAACTTTTAGGAAATTTTCAAATTTCCAATTTCTTAATTACCTTCCACTATATGTAAAAATTGCACTAACACAATTTTTACATCTTTTGAATTTTAAATAATTTTGAAGATATTTTTATTATTTGATTTGTTTAAAGAGATGCAGTGAATTATATCAGAGTCACTGTTTATATGTCTTAACTTTATCTTTGAAAGTTTAAAACTGCTTTGGCTATTGATTCATTAAAACATTCTCCATAAGTGTGTCCTCTTGAAATGCATATTTAAATTAGATTGTTGGATTTATTAACTTTAAAATAATATCTTTTTAGTAGTAATATATATATATAATACAGCATTATATTAGAAAATTTGCAAATTCATCTTCTCTAAGAAAAGAGAAACTTAACATCAGCATGTTTTACATTTTAATTTATAAAATAAAATAATGTTCTTGTTATATGCATTCATAGTTTATTCTCTATTTATTAGGTTACTGAAATCAAGCTGAAATATTTTGATACTGTTCCAGTTGCTGCTTCTCTCTGTGTACTCAAAACAGGCTTTCTATTTGTTGCATCTGAGTTTGGCAACCAGTAAGTTTCAGTTTTTATGTAAGCTTTGATTACATTTTTAAAAAAATATTTCATTGGTCCATTTTTAAGTTCTAAATATACTTAACTTTAAACAGTTAGAAACAATTTTTTTTTTCTTTTGGTTGTCATCACATTTAAATTATCACATATAAGTCATATTACATCTGGTATTTAAGTAAGAGATACTTGTTTATTTTTATGGCTGTTTTTGGCATAATCTGAAAGTTGCCATATATGAATGCTATCTTGGTGTAATTTTGGCATTTTATGTACAATGAAGTTTGACATAATTTAAAAATTGTAAAGTAAAATTGCAGGACTTCAAAATCAAACATATACCTAGTGAAATATATTACCAAGTGAGAATAAGGAATTTTACTATGACATGTTTATTATTTTAGAAAAATTTGCTATTATTATGTATTCAAATTTAATTACTTTTTATTTCTCAACCATTCCAATTTTTTATTTGATTAGTTTTAAAACATATGAAAATGTGCTCTTTTAACGTCCTGACAGAAAAAAAAGATTGGTGTATAAATTTTACAATTAAAAAAATATTGTGATGAAATAATTGAGTTTGAATTCTAAGTGGATTTATTTTATCTGCAGCTACTTATACCAGATAGCCCATCTAGGTGATGATGATGATGAACCTGAATTTAGCAGTGCTATTCCTTTAGAAGAGGGAGACACTTTCTTCTTTGGTCCTAGGGCCCTAAAAAATTTAGTACTTGTTGATGAATTGGAAAGCCTTTCTCCAATCATGCATTGTCAAATTGCTGATTTGGCGAATGAAGACACTCCACAACTATATGCAGCCTGTGGTAGAGGACCACGTTCTACTCTTAGGGTTCTTAGACATGGTTTGGAAGTTAGTGTAGTTTTTAATTTGTATAAGTTTTTGTTTTTTGTAGATAAGCAATTTTTGTTTAGTGATTAAAAATTTATTTTTATTCTAAAATGCACACAAATGCCTGTTTTATGGCAATTTTTAGTTTTTTCTTATGCATATAAACATTTCAGTTTTCTTCTATTTTGTTTTTGTTGCTCTATTCTTACAGAATAATGTCTACTAATTACATTTAGTTTATTTAGCTTTAAGTTTCATTTTAAAAGGAATGCAATAATAATTGAAATTAAATATTTGAAAATCTATAGAAATCATTTGAATGATATTTAACTCTTATTTCATATAAATTGCTGGGAAATTTTAAGTTACCTTTAGTAATATTTGTTGTACTCTTCATTTTAAAAAGTTATTTACTTTACCTTTTAGGTTTCTGAAATGGCTGTTTCAGAACTTCCAGGTAACCCTAATGCTGTTTGGACAGTAAAAAGAAATGCTGATGGTAAATCTTCTAATTACGCTAATTCTTTTTTAATATTTGAGACTTGAAATTACTGCCTTTTAAATATTTTGAATTAGCTGCTTAAAATATTTACTGGTTTTCTTTTACAAGCAGATATATTTTTAAAAAATAATGTGTGTTTCTTTGTTGAAGTAGTATGCATTTATGTTTGTCCTCACTGTATATGTGTAATATTAGAAACAGCATTTCTTTAAGAGAAAATGCTCCAATTAGCATTAAATGCATTTTGTTGTAAACTTCATATGATTTTTAATAATCTCAAATTATTTGATTTTTACTCTAAGAATTTAATGCATTCAAGTCCATGATCATTTTATAATGTTCAGCATAAAGCTGCAAGTTGTTTATCATAAATTACAATGCTAAAAAGGGGGAAATATCAAATTATTATTCTATTTTTCATAACTTGTAAAAGGCCATGCCCTTGGAGAATACCCATCTGTTTAAATACAAGGGATAAATCACTCTATTTGAAAGAGATTCACAAAACTTGTTGGAAAAAAAAGACAATGAAACTAATTAAAGTTGCTGTAGTTTGAAGGGTATTATTAAAAGATTTATCATGGCTGTACATATATATACACGCACACACATGGCAGTGTGTGTGTGTGTGTGCCCCTTCATCATTTTGCAATGATGTGGATATTATTATAATTAGAAATATAATAAATTTTTTTTCAGAGGAATTTGATGCCTTTATTATTGTGTCTTTCGTCAATGCAACTTTGGTTTTATCTATTGGTGAAACTGTTGAAGAAGTGACAGATTCTGGATTCTTAGGAACCACACCTACTCTAGCTTGTGCTCAAATTGGTGATAATGCCTTAGTTCAGGTTATTACACTTATATGCCTATTGATATATTAATGTTTGTTATATTTATTTGTTTTAATCACATCTTTTTTGGTTTTATTCTATTAATAATCCTTTATTATATGATAGATCTATCCTGATGGAATTCGTCATATCCGTACTGACAAAAGGGTAAATGAATGGCGTACTTCAGGGAAAAAAACAATCATGAAATGTGCTGTAAATCAGAGACAAGTTGTTATTGCACTAACTGGGGGAGAACTTGTATATTTTGAAATGGATCCTGTAAGTTAACCTGATTATCTATTTTGACTAAACAGAAAATATATTTTTATTGGTCTTTTTAAATCATTGTTCTTTAAGCTTGAACTTAATTTCAAAATAATTGGTATCCATATAATGCCGATAGTGCATTTTTAAAAACTAGGATCAAATTAAATTCATTTAAATAAAATATACCTGTAAAAAAAAACTTCTTCGGGTGGATTTTCTTTAATGTGAGCGGTAGAGACAGTGACTACTTCCTAATTTTTATTCATATATTGATACAGGACATGGCACAAAATGAAACAAAAAATAAGAAAAGAAATACCGGCTCTCTAACAGAGCAACATTCTCCTCCTTGATTTCAGATTCCACTCTCTTCATTATCACCTTCCTTCCCTACTCTCCATTAGACCAGTGGGGGTTGTTATAAGTGCTGAGCAGAGTTGCCAAAATTGGCAAGTTTTACAAAACCATTTAATTATGCTCCATCCAGAAACTACTTTTAGTTTTTATATAAACAATAGCAACAACTAGTAAGAAACTTTATAACTTCGTAATTAAGGATATTGTAATCGTGTATCATTGTTTCACATTTGATAATATTCAAGCATCAACTGTTAGAAAGGAAGTTATACCATGATTTCTTAAAAAGTACTATTATTAATTCCCCCCCCCCTTTTTTTAGTATGAGGACAGAATTGCATTCCTATTGTTGGATTTGTTTCCCAAAAATTAAATAACTAAAAAACATCACATCAGTTTTTCTTTCTTGTGCCTTGTATACTATAGATACTGCTTTATATATATATATATATATATATATATATATATATATATAT
>JAPMOQ010045390.1:1544131-1579631 GCA_026543055.1 Argiope trifasciata
AATATCTTTTTTAATTGCATGGAAATTATTCTAAAAAGTATTTTTTTCAATTGCAAACTTTGAATTAAATATATTTATTTTTCTTAGTCTGGACAACTAAATGAGTACAAAGATCGAAAAGAAATGAATTCTGAAGTTATTTGTATGGCTTTAGCTAGTGTGCCAAGTGGTGAGCAGAGATCTCGCTTCTTGGCTGTAGGTCTCATGGACAGCACAGTACGAATTATATCTCTGGATCCTGCTGTAAGTTAAAGAATCATATCTCCTTTCAATCAGTTTCTTTTTTACCTTGAAGACGTCATTCGTTTTAAATACTTTTTCGTAATTTAGGATTGCTTGTCACCACTGAGCATGCAATCACTACCAAACACACCAGAGTCTCTTGCCATTGTGGAGATGGGTGGAGGAGAAGGCACTGATAGTGGTGGCGGAACCTTATATCTTAACATTGGCTTACAAGTGAGTTGTTCCCATTTTCTTGCTTTATATGTCACATTTTGGAAAAGTAGGATTTAGATATTTTATATAGAAATCTAATAATCTGTATGAGTTTACCTGAGTAAAAGTAAAATATCTGAATCATTTGTACTTGGCATCTTATGCTGCTTTATAATTTTTAATTTATTTTAAAATTTTATGTTTCTATTTAAAATTTGCTAAATATTTATGTTTTTTATAGAAATTCTATAATATGTCTAATATTTTATGAAATGGTTCTGCTTCTGTAATTCTGACATATGAAATGCATATTTTTTGTAATAGTTTTTTGGCTACAAAATCTTCATATTATAAATAATTAAATTATGCCACTATTCATTATTTACATTGTCTGTGTAATATTTTTTATGCCTTTCATAGTTGTCTTTTTTTATTTTGGTTGAAATATTATTTGGGTACAAAAGAAAATAAAACTTATACGTTTATTTATTTCCTTTTTCTTTCTTTTCAGAATGGTGGTTTGTTAAGAACTGTATTGGATCAGGTTTCTGGAGACTTAACTGATACTAGATCTCGTTATTTGGGTTCAAAGCCTGTCAAACTGTTTAAAGTCCGTATGCAAGGAAATGATGCAGTGAGTATATATATATATATAATATGGATCTTAAGTATACATTCACCATATTTTCTTAATGCTGTACTATTTTTGTTCCAGGTGGTTGCTATTTCTAGTCGTTCTTGGCTAAGCTATTATTATCAGAATCGTTTCCACTTGACTCCTTTATCTTATGAAACATTAGAATATGCATCTGGTTTCTCTTCAGAGCAATGTCCTGAAGGAATTGTTGCCATATCTGCTAATACATTGAGGTAATTTTTTTTAATGTGCCTGTTTCCATTTCTTGCTTTCTCTTTATTTTTATTCATAAGCAACTAGAAAAAATATTAATTTTCATTTATCTTAAGATTATGTGGAAGAATCTATAGAATTATCTCAGTGATTCTAATAACCCATATAGTCTTTTGTTTTTTAGTATAAATTAGAATGTTGTCCATGCATTAATTTGCTAAATTACTTTTATGGGGAGAAAAGAGGTTAATCTGATATGATTATTTGAGACATTAACTGTATCTTATTCTTAGAAACAAATTAAAATCTCTGTTACTGGATTTTGTTGATTAAAATTTAAAATTTTTGGTTTAAAAAAATTAATGGTGAATTTTAAGTATAAAAATATATTAAGGAATAATTATATATAAATATCACAGTAATTGATTTTAATATTTTTATAATTCTTTATACATTATTAATTTCTACTCTTTATATTTTTAGAATTTTGGCTTTGGAAAAGCTCGGTGCTGTTTTTAATCAGGTTGCAACTAATTTGGAATACACCCCAAGAAAATTTATAATTCATCCAGAAAGCAGTAATCTAATCATGATTGAAACTGATCACAATGCATACACTGAAAAAACAAAAGGAATCCGAAAGCGTCAAATGGCAGAAGTAAGTTGATATTTCTGTTATTCATGGACATAAGGATGGATATAAGGACATTCTGAGAAGAATACTTATTTGGTTTTTGGATTATATGTTGTTCTTTGCAAAATTACTACAAATTTCTTGTTTGTGATCCAAAAACAAATTGCATATTTTAATACTGTGCAGTGTTGAAAAAAATGTGTTTATTTCAAATAAATTATAAGGGTAAACTGCATCAATAAAACTCCATATTTTTGAGTAAATAATATACCAGATTTTTTTCTCCCTATCTTGATTTCGGATATCCTCTTAATTGTGTATATTATAGTACTTTCATCTTTAACTATTCCTGTTTTAATTTTTTTTTTTTTTACATTATTCATAGTCAGTTTTAGTGATAATTATTTTATTGAGTTGTTACAGTACTACAGAAATATAGTGTATCTTCTATAAAAGAATGAAAATGTGGGTAATTTTGAAATTTCTTTAAAAGCCTGAATGAAATTCTAAAATTATCCTTCCAGAAAAATACAGGGATTTAAAATTGCTGAGTATTTTTCTACTAAAAATTGCAATATCTTTGAACATTACTTGATTAAAATATCATCACCATATTTTTAAGAGAAAACATTAATAACGACAGTTAAAGAACGGAAGTTGTTTTATTTCCCCTTCTTTACTTAATTCTTCTTCTGCATAGAACAGTCCAATTTATAAGACTGAGATAAGAAAAGATATATACTGAAATTGGAATAATGACTACAAGCGGCTTGCAAGCTAGTAAAGCTACTGAAACTGTAAGAAATAAACTTTTTAACACTGTTTTATATGTGAGAACTATAATCTCCCCCCAAAAACAGTTTTTGTATCTAAACAAGTTGCATCTTTTTTTAAATATATGTTTATTTAAAAACAATGCATTATTTCAATTACGTGAAAAGCAAATGATTAATTTGTTTCAACTAATTTATTTTAAAAGTGAAAATTTCCACTGCCTATTCGAAACGTGCAAAAAATTCAATTTGAAATTTTCCAGGGGGGGAACTAATTTTAAGTGGATTCAAAGAACAGCTTGATGGATTTAATAAAGAAATTTGGATGATAACTATTCTAAAATTTAAAGTTTAAAAAATATTTTAATTTATTGTAAAAGTCTTGTAATGTTACATAGCAAGATGACTGCAGAAAAAGAGTTTAGTGTCAACTACCAGTTCGTTTCAAGATTTGCTTCAATATACAAAATCAATGCATGTGAAATATGCAGAGCTGTCACCCACTGGGAGAACCAGGAAAACACAGAAAATTTAAAAACCAACTACAAAAACCAGAAAAATGCTGGGAATTAAAAAAGTTTCATAAAAATAGGGAATTTTTAATCTTCTTAGCTCCCCCTCCCCTCCAACTAAGTACCGATCTCTAAAGATTGCAAGAATAAAATATCATATTCTTCACTTTCAAAAACAAAACAATACCATTTGTGATTTTGTAATGCAGAAATTTGTACCTTATCTACTCTCTCCCTGTGTTTTTCTGTATTGATCAGTCCAGTTTGACTTGTGAGATAGTTGTTCTTTATCCATAAAAATCTCAAATTACAGCTAATGACCATGTGCTATACTCCTGTAACTGTGAAAGATTCGTTAGTAGGAATAGCAACATTCAATTTGTTGATGTAGCACTATAATATTTAATCACACATGTTAGTTAATTAATTTGTTTGTTTTTTGTTTGAGAAATTGAGCTCATTCACAATAGATTGGGTAATGTTTTTAAAAACATGTTGCTCAAATTCCATATTTAGTAAATTAGATGGATAAAAAAATAAATCCTGATTTTGCTGAGAGGGATTAAGAAATCCTTCAAAATCCATTTCTTGCATACGGTTCACTTGGGAAGAAGATAATGAACTTAATTATTATGCAAGAGCAGGTGCTTATTAGTCATGCCGAAAAAGGGTAGCAAAATTTTGTTGTAATCTGAAAAAGTCATTATTAATATTAGTCTATGTAGGTAAAGGAATGATGGAAAATATGATATATCAAGTATGAAACCATCAAATTTAATGTGTCAAAATAAACTGATTTTGAATTTTAGTTTTTATTGTTTTTTATTACAACTTTTTATTGTTTTTCTGTTACAACTAGCAAATAAATGCTGTTCATGCACTTGCTCTTATAATTATACAGAGGAAAAATCTTTTTGTTTTCAAGATTTGAAGGACAACCCTGTTTTATCTTTTAACCACGACTTTTTCTACAATATATCTCAAACTACTTTGAATTGGTTATTTTTGCTGTATACAATTTTGGTGACACTTTCTTTAATATATTTGCTTTCTTAATTATTTGTTTTTTGTAAGAAATCTTGATACTTCATAATTAGCTCCTTTGTCAGTTAAATTAACTCCTCCCTTTTCAAAGGAAATGGTTGAAGCTGCGGGTGAAGAGGAGCAAGAGTTGGCTGCTGATATGGCTGCTCAATTTTTAAGTGAAAATTTGCCAGAAAATGTATTTGGATCTCCAAAAGGAGGATCTGGTATGTGGGCATCTGTCATTCGAATTCTTGACCCCATTGAAGGGAAAACCATCTTTAAAATTCCCCTTGAACAGAATGAAGCAGCACTGAGGTAAAATATATTTCATTTTTGAAGTTTGATTATCAAACAAAAATTAACTTTTGTTTGTGAGTATTCTATTAACAACCAACCATTGGGAGGCCAATATATTTAATTTTATAAAGTAGCCTGCTGTGTACTCTGTTTATATTTAATAGTGCTGAAATGAGTATTAATTACTGTTAGAAATGTCTACAATATAATTATTGGAATGCAAAATTGTTGATGCAGTTTATATTTATGTAAATAAAATCTAATTTTTATTACAAAATCTAACCATATAAAAGCATTAAACTAGTCATATATCTGTTTATAGGCATTGTTATATTTTCAGAATTTATCAGAATGCTATGATAGTTGTCAGTTATAATAATTTTGATGGTAACAATATATTGTATGTTATGGAATTTTGAAAATGTATTACATTTGTAACAGTCTATCATGTTGTTACACTTGAAGTATTGATAAAGGAGAATCAGGGTAATTAAAATTAAAAATTTATATTATCAACTTAAACAAAAATTTCTAATCTGACGTTGATATTTATATGTGTATTCATTTCTGTGTATAGTAAATATATTTTCTTTTTGTGTGTGTTTGTTTGTTTGTTTTTGCTTATGAACTAATAAAATAGAAAGAATACCATGAAATTTTTATGATCTCAATTTATTAAAGAATATTAATAAGCTGTATTTTGCTTAGAAAGCTAGGTTTTTTTTGGGGGGGGGGACTGCATATTTCAACTTTGTTTTATATATATTAAAATGATTTCTTATATAAAAGGTTTTAAAAAAATGGTTTGATGCAGAAATGTTGCTCAAATATTTGTCAAATATGTTTTGATTAATGCTTAGCTTTTATTAACTAATTCAGAAATTTATTTTGATTTTAGTTTTAGCAAGTTTTTGTGATTATTGTATTATATTGATGAGTATTAACTAATTAATTACAAATAATATAATTATCTGATTTTTTTCAGCATATCCCTTGTAAAGTTTGCTAGTCATGGAGATGAACAATATCTTCTAGTGGGTTTAGTGAAGGACTTACAATTAGGTGTTCGTCATTGTAATGGTGGACTTATACATACTTACAAAGTGTTGAATGAGGGTAGAAAATTAGAACTAGTTCATATAACTCCTGTAGAGGAGATGCCTGCTGCTATATGCCCTTTCCAAGGAAGAGTACTTATTGGAGTAGGAAGTATGCTTCGTGTTTATGAAATTGGCAAGAAAAAGTTGCTCAAAAAGTGTGAAAATAAGGTAAGGCATTTTTCTTTTCTTTGTTAGACACATTTGTATTTGTAAAACCTTTTTTTTTTTTTTTTTTTTTTTTTTTTTTGGCAGAAAATATTATACACATGTAGTAAGCATTAAAATATGAAGAAATAAAAATTAAACAAAATAATGAAAGTTGTGATAAAGCAGACCAATAAGTAATAATCATTTCTGAGAGGGGGATTTAATTTATGTAAATTTCCTTGAGAGATCCAAGTTGCCCCATTTTCTAATTTGTTCACATTATATGGAACAATATATAATAGAATGCAGATTTAAAATTCAGAGAGTAGATTCATATAAGCAGACTGTTTTAAAGATTGTTTATTTTTTAGTTTTTTCTGTTATTTATAATGCTAGAATTTTTAATTGATTTGATAAATCTTGACTGATTTAAATACGTACTTGCTCATAACACAACTACAACGATTTTCATATTTTGTGTACCTACATAAAGTGCAATTTAGCTCCTAAAATTAATTGATGTTGTTGATACAACCATTAATTAATTAGATGCAAATACATTTGACTAAAACAAGTTAGAAGTATGGACTATATTACATGAATATGGACTGCTTTCACTTTGTAAGAATAATAGCTGTATTTAAATAACTATGATTATGATGGTTTTTATATTTGAAGCTCAAAATTTGGTTTTTTTAAATATAAAAATAATTGCAGTAGATCTGGGGTGCTTCTACTGCAGTAACTTTTTTTTTTCAAAAAATTCTTTTTTTTTTTAATTTGGAATATTCTTGCCATTTTAAATTAATAAAGATGAATTCTATTGAAACAATCCAGTCATATTTTGAAGTATTGTCATAAATATACAATCTGATCTATGCATTTTTAGCATATTCCCAATCAAATTGTAACACTGCATGCAGTAGGAAACAGAATCATTGTTGGTGACATTCAAGAAAGTTTCTTTTATGTACGGTACAAAAGGCAAGACAATCAGCTGATCATATTTGCAGATGATACCAATCCAAGGTGGATCACTTGTGCCTGTCTGCTTGATCCCAACACAGCTGCTGGAGCTGATAAATTTGGAAACATATCTGTTGTAAGTTATTTCATGTCTTTTTGTATGTGTTTTTTAAGAGGAATAATACTTAATGTTATTTAATAAAATTTTACTAATTTAATATTCATTAGATGTTCCATGTATGAGATTAATATCTTAACAATAAAATCTTTTATATTCGTGTTCTTAGTTTATCAATTAAGAGAGAAAAGCTATATAATTTTTTTGGTTGTAATTCATTATTCTGTTTTTCAACTTTATTGCTTTACCATCTAATCAACTGTTCTAAATCATTTGCAACAGTTTAATGAAATAATAATGTTCCAGAAAGGGCTAACTTTTTTCTGAACCTAGATTTTTTGTACGTTTTAATTATCAATTATGTTTTATCCTACATGTATATTAACTGAGTTTGAATTGTAATTATGTATTATTTTATTATTTCCATTTTTTATTGTTTTGAAAATACATTTTTTGATAATTGAATTTATTATGTATTTTTTTTCTTTTGATCTTAAAAAAATTACTCTCTCTCTTTTAATTTTTTAGATTTAAAGGGAATGTGCTATTTTTTTCTCTTGTTTATTACATTGGCATTTTACTTTCATAATTATATCAAAGAAGCAAGGCATATAATTGAGTTTTGCAAAGACTGCATTAAACAGTTTATTTCATTCATTACATACATAAATTGTTATATTTGTAAACTATGACATATTTGTTTATTGTTATTGCTTATCATTGGAAAGGTGTACGACATAATTTATTTTCATGTACTTTCAGTTACTTGACATATGACTTATTTCATGTTTGTATGGAGGGAGTTTGTATTCTAATTTTCACTTATTCTCTGATGAATTACATTTTTAAAAAATTTACATTATGTTCTTAATGGCAAAATATTTCTATTTTCTAATTTTGAATATAATTTAATTGATTCACTTAGTTGAATTTTGTTTTATTTGGATGGTATTGGTTTGAATTTGAGAAATAATATAATGTAGCTGATAAGAATGCACTTCAGCTTATCATAATAATAAATTTAAATTTTAAATTATTGAAAATATTTAAAATAACTGAGAAATCCATGTATTAAAAATGTGTTTTGGCATTTTTTACTTCAGTGCAAAATAAATTAAGAATTAAAAAAAAAACTTTAATTCTTTGAAACTAATAGCCATTGTATTGATTTATATTTATTATTACCTAAAGTATTTTCTTTATTTAAGAATTAATTTTTTTTGTGTTCAGATCCGACTCCCTACTGCTATTAGTGATGAAGTGGAAGAAGATCCAACTGGTGTTAAGGCTCTGTGGGATAGAGGATGGTTAGGAGGATCTTCACAAAAAGTAACTATATTTCAGTTCTATACATATACTTAGAAAATTTTTATTTTATTGCTTTGTTGTGCTACTTATAAAATTGTCTGTTCATTTTTCTTGTATTTTATTCGTATATACATTTTTCCCTTTAGGCTGACATCATAGCCAATTTCCATGTTGGTGAAGTAGTGCTTTCTTTACAGAAGGCAACATTGATACCTGGAGGATCTGAATCCCTAGTATATACAACTCTTTCAGGTTCTATTGGAATTCTAGTTCCTTTTACTTCACATGAGGTAATTATACATCATGATATTGTGTGTTAAAAGGGCAATTGAATAAAAAGACTACCGTTCAATCGATGTAAAACTAAGAATTTATTTTAGCTGTATTCCAACTAATATTGCCTGTTATAATTCATTATTTAAAATTAAAAAAAAAAAACCTTCAAAATTATCTATTATATTTAGAGAATATATTTCTTTTTATAAAAACTTTTTCATTGTCAGACTCATAAAATTAATTTTTTTCTTCAATGACATCTTTTATTCAATATGCAAAATAAAAGAAATAGATTTGGGAATAAAAGTTTTTAACTTATATTGTATGGTATAAAAACTTTCAAGTTAAATCTTGTTATTTCAATGATTGAAAATATAATTGAGAATAATGTATATATTTCATATTTTGAGTTTTTAATAACAGTATCATTTATTATTTTTCTCTTGAAGAATTATTGCCAAATATTTTTAAATTTTAAATATTCATAATATATCAAGTCATTATTATGTGAGAATGTTTCTCTTTGAACATTGAATGCAATTTCATCTCTTCTAGGACCATGACTTTTTTCAACATCTTGAAATGCACATGCGATCTGAAAATCCACCTCTTTGTGGAAGGGACCATCTTTCTTTCCGTTCATATTATTATACTGTCAAGGTGAATATTGCGTTTCATTCTGGCAATGACTTTCATAAATTCTGCTCATGGTGTATGATTAGAAAATTCATTTAAATGTATTTCTCAGTTTGAGAAACTAGAGACATCAAAATATTTTGCTTCATCTAAGTAAATGTATCCTGAATTTATGAATTACATTTATGGTAATTAAATTTGTTGATGGAGTAATGTTACTTATTAAAGTAACCATCAATAATAAGAAAAAAATTACTGTTATTTATTTTAAATTCTTGCAAAATCTATTGCCTAATTAAGTGTATACTGTCTTAAATATCTGGTTAATTTTTAAGTATATATTTGTGAAATTTAAGGAATTACTATTGCATAAAGAAATAATATATTCACTTGTAAATTTAATTTTGAAAACTTGCTTTAAAAATTATTGCATCTTATTCCATAATTAAAATTTATTTTAATTATGGAATTTATGAATTAAATTAATTATAAAAGGAAAATAGGAATAAGTTATACATCAAATTTTTCCTTCTCCTGTTATTTTAATACTCCCTTCTTTTCTTTTCTAGAACGTGATTGATGGAGATCTGTGTGAACAATTTAATTCACTTGAGCCTGCCAAACAAAAAAGTATAGCTAGTGATTTTGATAAAACACCTAGCGAGGTATGTCTTACTATTAAAAAAATTCATTTGTTTTAATCTAAGTTATAAGATTTTCTATCATGTTAAATTTAATTTTAATTAATGTGAACAGAGAAATTTTATCCAATATATAATGTTCAGTCTTGGTCATTTTGTTGCAATACCAAGGAAAAAATATTTTCACCTAATTTAAGAATATTCAAACAATTTTTTTAATATACTGGTATCCAAAATTAAAATCACAAAGACACAATCTGATAATTAGAAAAATATATGTTTTATTCTAAGGAAATCTCTCAGAAAATGATATTACCTTAGAAAAAATTATAATAGTTAGTATAACAGTAGAAAAAGAGAGGAATTATTATTTAAGATACAGGTTATGTCAATAAAACAGTCAAAACCATTCTGACTATATCACAGGACAGCATTATATCTTAATTACACATTTGTTAATGATGGTGTCTTTTTTGACACCATCATATAACACATTATTAAAACTAAATCCTATTTCTCTAAAAAAGAACAGTTATGGGGGGATTATTACATTATGCAGTAGCTTTTCCTAGATTGTCCCAAACATGCTGTCTAGCATTGAAATTCTGAAACTTTGTGAGCCAATCCATTTGGTGAATATCCTGTTCTTAAATAATAATAATAATCAATCAATCAATATAACCATATATTATATGTACATGCCCTTACATTATTAGCCATAAAAAGGAAGTCTGCCTGCAGCAACCAAGAAAAATTGCCTCCATTGATATACCGGGTGGCCAGAAATAAAACACCCCTACTCTGACCTCCCTGGATATCGAACTACTCAGTGTAAAGGCTTGAAAATTTGTGGACATACTATTCAAAAAATGGGGAAACGGATTTCACGAAAAAAAAAATTTAGTTCCAGAAATCACCGATAGGTGGCGCTGTACCACTGGACGTATGCTGAAAAGACACAAAAACACGTTTTAAACACATTTTATTTGAAAGTACCAAGCATACATGAAACAAGGACGTTATCGATGCAGGGAATGCTGCTCAATATGGTTCCGTTCCTGAAGATGTAAAATGTGAAGTCTGTGGACAGCTTGTTCAACTGCGGATCGTAACTGGTCATCTGAGATGCTTCTCACATGCAGACTGATACTCTCTTTCAAATCTGCCAAGATTATCAGACGTTCTCGATAAACAAGGTTTTTTAAGTGTCCCCAAAGCCAAAAATCACACGGATTAAGATCCGGTGAACGAGATGGCCAAGTTGTCGGAAACGCGCGACTGATTATTCTGTCAGTGGTGAAATGTTGGCGAAGAAACTGTTGCACAGGGAGTCCAATGTGTGGAGGTGCTCCATCTTGCATAAAAGTAATGGTGTCAAGGCATTGGCGCTGCTGCAAATGGGGTACAACAAATGTTTCGAGCATCCTTTTGTACCTGTTGGCCGTCACGGTACATGTCTCAAGGCTATTGGAAGTAACCTCTTCGAAAAAGAACGGTCCAAGGATGAATGTGGCTGTGAATCCACACCAGACTGTAACTTTCGGTGAGTGGAGTGGAATCTCTTGGAAGGTACGGGGGTTTGTCGTGTCCCATATGCGACAGTTATGGGTGTTCACTGTTCCACTGAGGTGGAAATGGGCCTCATCGCTCCACAGAATCTGCCACGGCCACGATGCATCCACTTCAACTCTAGCAAGAAATGTCAATGCAAAGGTCAGTCGCATCTCCCTGTCTGTGGCCAGCAATTGTTGATTAGGGCGGATTTTGTACGGGAAACAATGCACCATTTTTCTGAGTACGTTCCACACTGTGCTATAGGGAACACCCAAGTGTCGTGACACTGCACGTGCACTACTGCAGCCTAAAACATTATCCATTGACTGTTCAACAATACCGGTGGCAACATCTTCAACGACATCTGAACGAACCGGTTTGCGTCCTCGACCAGGCTGAACTCCAAGATGTCCAGTTTCCTCGAATCGAGCGATCATTCTCCTGAGAGCTTGTGGAAGCAATGGTCCCTTACGCAAATCCTTAAGTCGGCGAAACTCTCGAAGTGCTGCTGGAGCATTTCCTTTATTCTCGTAAAACAACTTCACAAGCAAAGCGCGTTCTGGCAGCGTGACAGCCATCACTAATAAGAATGACATTCCCTACCTTTTAACTTCTTTTATACCCAGAACATGGCTTCTAACCATGCTTTATGCAAATTTTTCTGGTTACAGTATGAAATTGCAGTTACAACGGGAGTTCTAGCTTCTTTACTATTTTTATTTTCCATAAGGGGCAGAAAAATTAAAAAGGAAGCATGGAAGCATTCCATTCCGCATAAACATTTTAATTTTTATTATTATTTGTGTCTTTTGATCATAGTTCCAGTTGTGCAGCGCCACCTATCGGTGATTTCAGGAACTATTTTTTTTTTCGTGAAATCCGTTTCCCCATATTTTGAATAGTATGTGTACAAAATTTTGAGCCTTTACACTGAGTAGTTCGATATCCATGGAGGTCAGAGTAGGGGTGTTTTATTTCTGGCCACCTTGTAGCACTGAGCAGTTGCATTATCAACATCCTACTAAGGGATTCTTCTACCATTAAAATACCTGGTTCCCTTGTATTTGAGGAATGATTATGCATTCCAATTTCACTACAAATGAAATTTGTTTTTTAAATAATCTCTTCTGTGAAATATGCACTCACAAAGGAGGTATTGTTCTGGATGGTGGATATAAAGGACCATTTCTACTAAGTAACTAAAAAGCTCTTAATTGCTATCTGTCTAAACCATTGGCATTTAAAGACAAGTATCAAGTTGTGAAGGTGTTTAAGGCTTGCCAGATCATTTGGCGATAGTATGCATTTGTTTGAAATTGATTGTATAATCTGGATATCACTTTTATTGCCACTTGTGTTACTAAGAAGTGGCTTTAATTTGAAACTATTCAATTTCAAGCCTACCATAAACACTCTTATCTCACTGAATCATTTAGATGATTATGAGAATCCATACCTACAGCAATGAGTTGTAGATTTTAATATGATAATATTTATAACACTGCAGCTGAAAATCCCAAAGTGCTAAGATGAGACAATTTTCATCTTCTGCCACAAATTTCTGTTAAAGAACATTTATTCAAAGCTGCATGCTACCATTATGTTATTTATTCTTTAAAATGTATTGAATGCAAATGTTGGTAGTAGTTTTAAATTATTATAAAAAATGTGTTTGTGATCTTAATTTTGGGGAACAGAAATAATTTAAGTATTTGAAGGTAGTTTATATATTTCATTACTTACTATTGAATACAACAGCGGTGTTAGTATAATATATATTTATTCCATTATAAGTACGTTATAAGTATAGAAGAAGTTTTATAGAATAACAACAAATAAAAGTGATATCAAGTTAAAAGAAATTATATTGTATACTTGCTTGCTTGCCACAACATCTACTTTTGTGGTCATACAATCTGTATTATTTATACATGAATTTTTTTATATAATTTTTTAAAAAACTTATAGGTTTTGGTTAAGTGATCAGTCATAAGATTATCTTCTATAACATAAAATGACTTTATCTGTTAAGCTATTTTAATATTTTACTATATCTTAAAAATTATTCAGTATTACATTAATTTGTGTTATTCTCTTTATAACTATGATGATAAGTTAAAATTTATATGAAATAAAAATCACAAAGCTTTAATTAACTAAAGAACTTTTAAAATTTTGTAGGTTTCAAAGAAATTGGAAGAAATCAGAACAAGATATGCTTTCTGAAATATGTGCCTTTCATCAATCATTTTCCTTCATCCTGTATTTGTATATACATTTTTAGAACCATTTTTGATTTTCAACATCATTTGCTTCTTGAAAAAATAAATGATTATTTTCATATATGAATATGTTTTTCTCTTTGGATATATATTTCTCTTTACAGATATTGATTTTTTTCCCATAGTAATTATTTTTCATTATGCTAGTTATTGGACCAGCAAGAACCAGTAAAGATTTAAAAAGATACTAAATATTAAACAGAAATTTCAATAATTTCAAAGAACAACCAATCAAGCTTAATTATAGCATTCTTATAAGTTATTATGATATAAAAACAAACGTGAAAACCTCTGAAAATAAAAAACTTTTAACGTCCGCTAGTGAGACACATAATTTAACTTAAAGTAGGCATAATATTTTAATAGAAGAAAGGTACATTGTAATAAATAGTGTTTAGATTTATTTTGAAAATTTGATTTAATTAAAAAAATATTTGTGCATAAATCTGATTCATGTTATTACAGCTTTTATTTTAATGTTAAGGTATTGAAAAAAAATTGTTGTGATTTGTCCCAAATTTATGGAAGAAAACTTAAATTATTTCATATTCTTTCCCCTGCCACTCATTTTACTCCCTTTAGATGGTTATAAAACATCTATACCAAATATATGCATGTTTTATAACCATCTGAATACATGTTATAAAACATGTATTCAAATCCATCAAGGGATGTGGATTTGTATAAACTTCAAACAAACGGATTTTATATAGAGATCTGTATACATATAAATAATGCTCATTGTAAAATTGCAAGAAAAATACTATACTGTGCTGTCTTGTAATTTGTTGTATAAAAGATATGAAAAATATATCAACATGAATGAAGCTGTTTTGAAGTGGTTTAAAACTGTTTGTGTAAAGAAAATTTTGTTTTGGGGCCTATTATTCAACATAAGGAAAAAGAAATGGATGTTCTGAGAATTGAAAATTTATCTGCCAATATTAAGTGGCTAAACAGATATCAATACACACAATATCATAAATGAATAGCATAACCTTCGATCACTGTGTGGCAAAGCAGTCGATGTCAACATCAGTTCATGTAAAGATATATTGAAGCAATTTCCATTGCAAAATGCTCATTTGGCGAATCTTAATGGCGACAAGGACGAAATTACACTTTTGAAGCTTTCAATTTTCCAATAAGCCAAGAAGAGGACTTACCATTAGTTTACCATCTGGAGAGAAAAAGAAGCTCTTGGTCATTTGGCGATATCAAAGATTCAGATGTTTAAAACAGAAATTTTATAACAGTTTTTGGGTATCTTAGTATGGAAAAAAAGCATGAACGATATAATCCATTTTTGATGCTTCAACAATAACGATAATAATAATAATAATAAAAACCCTTAAGAATCAAACCATGAAATTTCGCATTGTATAGGATAGTGCTGCTTGTCATTTGCACGGTACTCAGCTCTTAAATGTCACTTTTATTTCTAGGCTAAATATCACTTCTATTATGCGCTCTGCGACACTCCAATGCACATGTGAACGGAGGCAAAAGTGCAAGTGAACCTTTTAATAAATAATTTCCATTGGAGAGGCTCTTGACCGCCTAGAAAAATGAATGAAGAAATGAGCATTAAATGTTCCATTAATTGTGGAGTCGATAGCAGATAAATCATCAAGAGACGAATTTACTAGATCAGGAATGGTGAAACCAGTGACCCGCGTGCCGTTGATGGCATGCGATACAATATTTTGGGCACAACACTGATCAAAATGGTTTGCATTTTAATTCAAAATAGCAAAGTTCACAATGAAATGTTATGAACAAAAGCGAGCTATCGAACGTGGTGCTCATATTCCCAATAATGTTATGGGTTAGGGGCCATTAATATTATGGCATTAGTCAGTCAACCTCATATTGCTTTAAATAGGCGACAGTTTGATGCGTTGTTGGATGAATTCAACTCAGTGTATAATGGCTTACTAATCTCTCTACTTAAAATAAAGCTCAATGTATGTGTGTTAGCACACTGCAAGCTAGACCGTTCGACTTAGAGCTACTAAATTTGGCTTTTATATAACTTGGACACCGGGAATGTGCACAGCACATCTTAGCGATTTTTTCGAATGTTTAATTTGAATTAATTAAAAATTGAGCGAAATTTTAGCTTTTTCCCGCTATAACTTCCGAAAATACAATTGTAGAAACATGATTTTTACATCAAATTAAAGATTTTTTTTTAATTAGCTTTCTAACAGTGTGAATGTTTCAACATCTAACTTTAGCTTCTATTTTTAAAGAAATATTTTAACTATATTTTTCAATAGTATATTTCGGATTAAACAAAATTTAATCCGCACAAGCACGCCAAAAGGAAAAAATTAGCTTTTATCAACGTATTGACAGAAGTTCAAATTTAAAAAAAAATCATTACTGCGAATTTAGTCTTAAAAAATGTAACTTTCAACACGAGACTGGATAAAATAAAATAAATATTAACTGTGATATTTTCTATAAAAATAAATGCAAAGCAAATGCGTTTCATTTGCTTTGCTAAAGCTAACATTTCTATGATTATTTGCAATATCTAAAATCATTAATTCAATAAATCATCGTTATTTACGATGAGCATGATTGAATTTATACAGGATATGCATTCAAATTCGGGTCCAATGGCTAATTTGTAAATAATTAGTAATAGGCATACGTATTATTTAGTACTGTTAATAATCAAATTTTATGTAGCTTGATTCAAACGATACGTCGATGAATAATGAGTTTTAGATTTTACCATACTTTGCTCTTACAAAATATTTTTACTAGTATTTTAGGCAAAAGTTGTTACATCAATCAATCTTCTAAATCTATCATGAAAACTGACTCCGCTATAAAAATAAAAGATCATCAGGAAAACGTGTTCTTTTAGATCATTCCGTCCACCATTTTAAAGAAAATATCAATTTCAGGCCAATCAATCCTTGGAATTACTCCAATGCCAATAATCGAAGGTGTGTGTGTTAGGGCACTACTCACCAGACCATATGATGTAGAGCTACCACACTTGGTATGTGCATATATATTTTGGAGGATAAAAAGTATACCTAGACGGAGTTTTTTTGAAACTTTAATTAATTAAAAATTAAGCTAACATTTCGAATTTTTCTGTAATAATTTCTGAAAATATTACAGCACAAAACTGTTTTTTTAAATCCTCTTAAAAATGACTTTATTTTTCATTCCTAACAATGTTTTAATTTATAAATTAAGTTTCTATTTTAATGAATTTTTTTAAAAAATACTCTAACTATACTTTCCAACAATTAATTTCTCACAAAATAAAAGCACGAAGAGAAAAGATTAAGTATAAATGAGTCATTTATAGAGTTTTATGAAGTAATTGGTGTGACTGGAGAAGGACTAGTATAAGATCTATTCGGTGATCAATTAAGTTAGTTTTATTCAGATACTAGCCGCCTTTGGCGACCAGCTGGTTCACCATGAGTAATGCCTTCTAAAATTTTCAATTAAATCACATATTCATTAGCCTTGAAGTAACTCCGGGCATTGATTGGCCTGAAATTAATATTTTCTTTAAGATGATGGACTGAAAGTTCTAAAAGAACACGTTTTCCTAAAAATATAAATTTAATTTACAAGTTAAAACTTTGTTATTAATTTTTAAAAAGTCATTTTTAAGAGGATTTAAAAAACAACTTGTGCTATAATATTTTTGGAAATTATCCCAGAAAAATTCCAAATGTTAGCTTCATTTTTAAATAATTAAATTTCTTTTAAAAAAACTCCGTCGAGGTATACTTTTTCATCTTCTAAAGTAAATATGTAAATAGCAAGTGCAGTAGCTCTAGATCATATAGTCTAGTGCAGTGATGGGGAAACTACGGCCCGCGGGCCAAGTCCGGCCCGCGGAAAGGTTTAATCCGGCCCGTTCAAGAGTGCCGTCGTGAGAATGTTTGAACGCATTCTTACTTCGTAATGTGACGACCCGCATAAAAACTACCTGCGGCGATATTCAAAACACAATAGTATTTTGGACAAATCCATCCGACCCAAACAGCTGACTCCTCTTCGCTCGAAACTTCCAGACACTCTCGTATTTTCGATTCATTGTTCTGTTTTTCCGAAAGAACCGCAAAACTCCAATTCCCGAAAAATCCTTGCAGGTAGGTATAAATACAAGCGAGGCCGCCGAAGATCAGTTATTTAGCGACTTAGTCAGTCATCTGCAACGCCCCGCTGTGACTCGAGTAATTGTTTGTGTAATCCCCGAAGCTGCACCATCAACCAGTAATGACACCAGAAAATAAAATGATAATACTTCACATCAAGAACTACACTAAATTCATTTTACATTTTGTGCTTATAATTTTCTTACCTTTTGCTTTTTTACGATTAAAATAATAAGTGTATGTAATAATATATGTATATGTTTATAGAACACATAAATTTTTTAACGATTAAGCATTATTCTTTGGCCCGCTACGATGGTCTAGTTATTACAAATGGCCCGTCTTAAAAAAAGTTTCCCCACCACTGGTCTAGTGCGTAGTGTCCTAACACAGGCGCACGTGCATTCATTCATTCATATACGCAAACACATATTCATTTGATTATCAGCCTTGGATTAATTCCGGACATTGATTAGCCTGAAACTGACATTTTCTCTAAGATGGTGGACAGAAAGACATAAAAGAACATGTTTTTATGATAATATTCTTTAATTTTATAAATCAATCGGTTTTAATTATTGATTTAGAAGACTGATTGATGTAGCAATTTTTATTTAAAATATTAATAAAATTATTTTGTAAAATATGGTTTAATATTTGACTCAAGCTAGATAAAGGAAATTATTTACTTCATTTAGATCAAATTAATAGTATTAAACAATATGTATGCCTATTAATAATATTTTACAAATTTGCCATTGGACCGGAATGTGAATGCATATCCTGTATAAATAAAGATAATTTATTGAATTAATGATTTAAATATTGCGAATGATCATAGAATCCTTTGACTTGCATTTTTGAAAGAAAATATCGAATTTTATATTTGTTTTAAAATTTTATTGCTTTGTCTGAAATATATTATTGAACAATATGTTTAAAAAATTTCTTTAAAAATTCGTTAAAAATAGAATTTTAAGTTAAATGTTAAAAAACTGGTACCACTAGAAAACTCATTTTTTTATCTTTAACTTGATGTAAAAATCAACTTTGTGCAATAATATTTTCGGTATTTATAGCAGGTAAACGTCCAAATTTTCAGTATTTTATGCGCAACTAATATGCCTGTTTATTTATTTAGTTTTGATGATTAATTGGCGAATAAACTTTTTTTTCTGTTGATCGGTTCTTGATATATTTATTTGAAATTGCAATTATTCGCCGTGTTGGCTAATGGCAGCTGGGGCACGTTAAATATGACGAGACTGCAAAGTCCTCCCAGTTCCCATAACAAAACGATACCTCTGGGGTTACTGAATCAGGGATGAGTCGGTCTCTGATTTGGATTTAAATTCCGACTTGCTGATGGATGAATGAGTGTATGAATGAATTCGACCACCCCCTAACTAGGGTTGTGTCGTGTGTGTGAGCTAGAAGTCGGACTTCTGCCCTCTGGGTGCTCAGGGGTCTGCCTTCCAAGTGCTCAGAAGCTACTGTACTCCCTTTCCGTGATAAACACGGACACAACAACAACAACAAAAAACAACATTTCAAATTGCAGATGTTATCAGTTACTGAATGAATCAGCGTAGTTCTTTTTCATTTCCGGTGTTAGGTTTAAAGGATTAAAATTTCTTTAAAAATTCGTTAAAAATAGAAATTTAAGTTAAATGTTAAAATACTGGCACCAGTAGAAAGCTAATTTTTTAATCTTTAACTTGATGTAAAAATCATGATTGTGTGATATTTTCGGAAGTTATAGCGGAAAAATGTTAAAATTTCGCTTAATTTTTAATTAATTCAAATTCTAATTTAAAATTCGAAAAAAGGGCTCAGAGATGCACATTCCTTACCTCCAAGGTATACATGTACCAAATTTGGTAGCTGTAGGTCCAATGGTCTGGCCTGTAGAGCACCAACACACCTACGCACACACATTGATTTTATTATAAGAATAGATTATGGATTGTAGAGGGCAGGCATGCAACAACAGTAGAAATAGGAAGGAGAAACATAAAAGGGTAAAATCTAGAAACAATTTCTCTACTGCTCTCATGCAATCTATGTGTGTGGTTGGCTTATCAGGCTCTTTTCATTTATTGATTTGTGACGTCGCTTCTAACAGTACATATTACATTTTTTTGGTTATTTCAATGATAGTATTGCTTATTTTCTGCCTCTACAAATAGAAAAAATCTACAAAAGCATTTAAACGTTACTCTCAAACCGTTATGCAACACTCGTTGGAAAGCCAAAATTAGATATGATTAAAGCATTGTATATGCAATTTGAGCAAACTTGTAGTCCTCTGGAGGAATTTGTTGATGCAAATAATAATATTACAGCAGTTCCGAAGCTAAAAATTTATTGAAATCAATAAAGAAATTATATTTATTTTATGTTTAATGGAATGGTTTACAATATTATCCAAAATTATCTATTTATAAATTATTTCAAAAAAATAATTGTTTTCGAATTTAATTTAGTCATAATTAAAGTTGAAATCTCAAATTTGAGAACGAAATTTAACTCATATTTAGACGAAGCAAAAGCGATAGCTCTTACTTAGCGAATGCACGATAAATTTGGATTTTTCAGAATATTTTCTTAAAAAATGAATTTGATAAAGAAATTATATATGTGTGTGTGGGGTGTCGGGATGGCCAAGCAATAATAAGTCCAGATGATATTTTAAAATTTAATGGATGACAATGAAAGATTAAAGGTAAGAAAATGATGATGATCAACTTACAGGATGGAATGGATAATCAATTTCGTATTTAGCATGCAAGTTTCGTCTTTTAGAAATACGTCGTAATTTCGTCTTTAGTCTTTACACATGCGTCTTGGATTATTTTAGTTATTTTATTTTAGTAATCATCTTGTAATAATCTTAGTAATCATCATCAGACATGAACTGCACTTTGCTCACGTTTTCTCCACCAGAGGGCTGCTTAGTGGCGAGAAATGAGGTCACAGGCGACGCTCAGTGGCGGGAAGTGATACACCTGATACCACAATCTCGGCCCTCCTAGAATCGGCTAGTCCTCCAGACGACACTGCAATGCAAACAAAACAACAAAAAGAGAAAGAAACACAGTAGGAAACAAAAATTACAAAGTTCTAAAAAAGCGAAAAGTTCATGATACTAGAGTTCTGACCTCGTGTTCCAGGGTTTCAAGTATTCAGCACATGTGGTCGTAAAATTGGGTCCTTCGTTGTTTCCTTCTTTGATGACGTCATTGGTGTTTCCTCCTTTTGATCTAGTGAAACTCTGAGGTCCTAAATACTTCGGCTTAAGTTTCAGATGTGTCTGAAGTTCTTTTCCAAACTAAGTTCTTTTGACGGCAACAAGATCTCCAACTCTGTAAGGTTTTGGTTCTTGTCTTCTTAGATTGTATGTCTTTCGGTTTTCTTCTCGAATTTTGAAGATTTGCTGCTTTGCATGCTTTCTCAGTTCTTCTCTTTGAGCTCCAAAATTGACCTGAAATTCAGCTTCGGCCATTTCTTTGAGCTTGTCTAAGCCTCTAGTATTCATCTAGGTACCAAAAAGCAATTCGTAGGGCGTGGGGTCGTACTTGGTTTATAGGTGGAATTTATCGTTTGCTGTAATCCATTAGTGAACTTATACCACTTGTTAAGATTTTCCAGGGTTAATTTTGAAAGAATCGATATGATGGTCTGGCGTACCCGTTCAATCTGTCCATGTGCTTTTGGCAGGCCAGTTGTGATTAAATGATGTTTTGTTTTTTCTTTGACAAAATAATCGGTAAATTCACCAGAGGTAAAAGTTGCACCTCTATCGGATATTATTTTAGAGGGGTTCCAAACACAGCCTTTTGAGTTTCCAACTTTGCTATTACCTCAGCTGATGTGATTTTAGTCGAATGAATCCAAACAAACTTTTTAAATGCGTCAATGATAGCCCAAACATGTTTATAATTTTTATGCCTACTTTCCAAAGGCCCTAGATGGTCAATATGATAGATGTATAACGGCGTGTCTTCCTTATGTAACGGGTGTAGAAGACCCTCCTTCTTTCCTCTTTTCTGATTTATCAGGATGCAATGGACACAATTAGATATAATATTCTCTATTTTATGTCTAAGTTTAGGAATGCAATAATAGTCTTGAAGGTACTTCTCAGTATAATTAACTCCGGTATGCCCTTTTTCATGAGCATTTCTTGTAATTTCGGTTTGCTTACTGTCAGGTACGACTATCAGTTCTTTACCCTCAGCAAATTTTTACAAAATTCCATTTCGGTCGTAATAATCTTCGTAAGCAGAAATTTTTAATAATTCTTTTATTGCTTTTATTTGATTGTCATTACTTTGGGCTGATTTTAATCTTGGTAAGATATTATCAAATGAAGTACAAAATACATTTAGGGGAGATCTACTAATAGCGTCAACATTAGCCATTCGTGTACCGGAACGATTCTTAATAACATAATCAAATTCTTCCAGAAATAAGGCGCAATGCGAGTTCGCAAATCTCTTTTTTGCATAGTTTTTTCGAGTGTGGAACAATCTGTTACTATTTTGAATGGAATTCCCAATAAGTAAACAAGAAATTTCTTTATTGCCTCAATAATGGTAAGAGCCTCAAATTCATAGCTAGAATATTTCTTTTCAGCATCTGTTGTCTTCTTACTCATGCAATAGATTGGATGAAAATTTGTAACAATAGAGAATTTATGCATTAAAATAGCTCCGTATCCCTCTAGGCTATCGACGGTATACAATTCAGTTTCGTAATTAGGGTTACAGATTTTTAAGACAGGTTTTTCAGCTAATAGTAATTTTAACTTATTAAATGAGTTTCTTTCGTCTTCACCAAATTTAAACTTTTATTTTTTATTTAAGAGAACGCTTAATGGTCTAGCAATAATGGAGTATTTGGGGATAAATTTTCGAAAATATCCAGTTAGTCCTAAAAAACTTTGAACTTGTTTTAAATTAGTTGATTCGGAAAAATTAAGCACAGCTTTAGTTTTAAAGTAGATGGGAAGATTTTACCATTTTCAAAAACATGGCCCAAAAATTCAATGCGCTTTTTCAAAAAGTGAGATTTGTTAAAGTAGATATCTAGTCCATATTCACTAGCAACGCTTAGAACACGTTCGACTCGTTCGATTCCTTCTTCAAATAAGGAAGATAAAATTATAATATCATCCATGTACGGAAGAACATCACCATCATTAATCCAAGGTCGAAAAATGGTGTTAATATACCTTTGAAACACGGTCGGAGAGTTACATAATCCCAAAGGGAGTTTAAGAAATTGATATTGGCCTTCATGGGTGACGAATGAAGCATATTTTCTACTATCTTTGTTTACATCAACATGGAAGAATGCATTCTTAAGATCGATAGTACTAAAGACGCGTGATCCTTGCAACCTGTCTAAAATATCCCCGATTAATGGAAGGGGAAATCTATCCTTAACAACAACTTTATTTAATCTCCTATAATCAATGCAAACTCGAGGGCTTCCATTTTTCTTTCTGACGATTACCACTGGACTTCTATATTCTAAATAACATGGCTCTATAGTCTCTTGTTCCAACCATTCAGCTACTTGAGTTTGGACAATTTTTTTCACTGAAAACGGTAATCTATGAGGTTGATGTGATAAAGATTCATTGGTTTTTACCAAAATGTTTAATTCTACACCTGTTGTTTTAGCTTTATGTGGTACGTAATTTAAAATTGATTTTCATACTCTATCTTTTAAAATATGTGGATCATCAGGTTCAATGTTTAGTTCAACTTCGTCAGAGGTTACATCAATTGATAGGACAGATAATGGGTCAATTTCCTCTGTACATTGAAGTTTTTGTTTAATTATGATTCCATTTTCATTAATTACCGTTTCAACTTCCATCAATACATTCATACCAATAATCATATCATAAGACATAACATTATTTTCTACAACACCTATATCTACATTATATTTAAAATCCTCAATTTGAATATTGCTCTTAAAATAACCTAATGGGTTTACTTTGCATTCGCCAATTCCACTTAAAGAAAGATTCAATGGATACAATTCACACACATTTAATTTATCAAAAACTGATTTACTAAGCAATGTCGGCTTCCAGTATCGATAAGTGAATTAACGCTTATATTTTCAATCATTATATTATTGACAAGTTTTGGCTTGAAATTAACTTTCAAGGTTGCTACTTCTGGTTGGAATTTACTTTCACACATTCTGAAGTTTTATGGCTAAAGTCTCCACATCCAAAGTATTTAAATCCCTTGTCCTTATGTACACAAAATCGTGAGATATGATTTGGTTCTCCACAATTAAAACACATTTTATTCTTGCGACTTTCAAAATTATATTTCATTCTCTCGGCTCCACCACTAAATTTTATTTTATTTACACTTCCGTTTTTAGAGTTAAATCTACCATTTCGTCCTTGTTTTGGTTTTAATTTATCAAAAGTATTAATTATAGGATTAAAATAATATCTTGTTTTGGTTTTATCGAAAGCACCTTTACTTTTTGCATAATCACTCTTTATTATTTCAAAAATTATAAGTTTTTCTTTAAATTCAGATAAATTCTTACATGCATACAAAGTTGTTTTGTTCTCTTGCCTATCATTTACACTTTTAATTACATAATACTTTAAAGCGGCATCTTCAGTTTTCCCAGAGCTACATAACTCTTTCATTTTTAAAAAGTATTCTGGAGCGGATTCAGAATCCCTCATTTTTCTTTTACTCAAGAGTTCATGCAAGTTAGCTGAATTTATCTCAAAAGAAAATTCATCAGTTAATGCTTGTTTCAATTTTTGCCACGAATTAATTTCTGGTTTCGTTTTTAAGAAGAGCGCTGCTGTCCAACGGAGAGATCTTTCAGCGAAAATAAATTATTGTAGGTCTGACAGACGAGACAATTGGAATTTTTTTTCAAAATGATCTATCCAATTAGCTATATTTTTCATACGGTTCTGCATTAAATTTAGAAATAGAATTTTCGTTATCAGAATAATTTATACCAACATTTTGAGTGACAGAGCTTCTATAAACATTATCAAACTGCATATCATAAATCCTATTTACATCACACTACATGGAGGAATCTTTTTTATTTATACTTTCTTATTGCACGGAAGAATCGCTTTTGCTATTTTTTTCTTCGCCATGATCATCGATCTCTGAGTCATCAGACTACAAAGTCTTTGCGAGAGTTCTCCGCTAACAATTCAAGGTCGCAAAGAATTCTTTTATATACTTCCGGCTTCAATCCATCAAATGGAATATTTAAAATTGTAGAAAACTTGGATGAGGAATTTATATGTTATTTTTTAATTCTGCAAGAGGGTTATTCTACGGATCGAAGACAAATTTAAAAGTATTTGAAATTAATCGCTGACACAAAAACAATTTTTCCAAAAACTTTGTAACATTTTGTAATAATGATGTAAATGAAAGCCTAATCGAAATAATTACTTTGCAATACTATTTGATTTTGAATGAGAAGAATGTAAATAACGCTCATCCCATATTGCATTATATATCAATTAATAAAGATAATGAGTTATTCCTTAATGTATTAATTGTGCTAAAATCTTTCTTTACATTGCCGGCAGCGGTAGCCTGGTTGGTAGAACGTCAGTCTCGTTACCGAAAGATAGCGAGTTCTGTTCTTATCTCGGCCAAAGACCGCCGTGTTGGTTAATGGCAGTTGGGGCACGTTAAATATGTCGAGACTGCAAAGTCCTCCAAGTTCCCATTACATATTATACCTCTGCGGGTGCTGAATCAGAGCTGATTCGGTCTCTGGTTTGGATCTAAATTCTGACTTGCGGATGGATGAATGAATGAGTTCGGCCGCCCCCTAAAAAGGGTTGTGTCGTGTGTGTTCGAGCAAAGTCGTACTTTCTCCTTAACGGTGCTCGTTAACTACGAAAAGCGCATACTTCTGCCTTAACACGAAAGAGATACGCTCATTACGGCTTGGTATGGCCAAGTGGCATTAGACCCACCACCACAATAAATGATGAACCCTCTTTTAGCAAATTCAAATTAATAAAGGATTATCTTTGGTGAAGCATATGGGTAAGGTTAAAAGTTCTTGTTATACTAAATAAAAAGAAATGAATTGGAAAAATTGTAATTTTCCTGAAATTAACAGCAAAAAACAAAATCACGCATTAAATAAATATGCACATGTTCGTTTTTTTTTTTTTTTTTACTTTACACTTTACTTTACTAGGACTTTAAATGGCTTCTTGCACCCGGGCCCCTTTATAGAGATGACCGGTTCTCGATGTTATTCCTGTTTAATGTTGTTTTATGTGTCCTTTCAGTAAAAATACTGTATCTCTTTGGTTTTAACTTTTAGGAGATTTTCAGGTCTCCAGGGGCAATACTGTTGGAGTGACTGATTCCTCACAGAAAAAATCTCTTATTTTGAATCCCTGCCTGAGAGTGACCCTTGAAAAACACTTCAGGTCGGATTCTTTTTCTATTTGATTTAATTTTGATTCCTTTGTTTTCCTTTTAACTTGACGTTTATTGCTAATATTTAATATTTCCCAGATATTATATACTATTGAAAGATTACTACGGATCAAATACAAGACGTACGATACCTCAACAATGTTACTCTAAATGCTGTATAGCATTGAGACGATATTTCGATAATATTGTTTTATTATCAAGATTAGAAGAGCATGGAGACTGGACTACAGGGGAAGGGATAGGATGCTTTGAGGTATAGAATTTCTCTCTTTGACGTAAAGTGTAGTTAGAGAAAGTTAGAGCCAGTGTTGCTTAATTGCTTTAAAATTACTTTAGATTTTTGATGGATTTAAATGCTTCGCAATTTAATTTAGACACTGCAGTGCCTAAATTTAATGATAAAGCTTTGATTACATTTGGTACTGCCGTTGTTCCGCGATGTTTATACACAAACTGTTCCATTAAAACTATATTTTCTGATATTAAAGTTCATATTTTAATGAAATTCCTGCTTACTTGTTATCTATTCAGTTTTCTAAGAAAGATCTAAAAACGTTTCAACATAAACATCTGTTAAAAATGATTATAAATAACAATTTGAAATTTTGTTGAAATGAAGTGTAAATAAAATTGATCTATTAAGAATTTTTTTTGGAAAATGAAACTGCTTTTATTATTCTTTATTTATCGAAATTTGAAACTCAAGTAATGGTAAATTATTTTTAAATGGATTTCTGTTTTGACTGGTCAGAAGAAATGACGTCATTTGTTATTTCAGTCTCAGTTTTAAAAAAAAAGAAAAATGTTAAAATACTTGTCCATCTAAAAGGATAATGCTTTAATAATGATATTTTTTTCATTATTTTGAATTTCATAAAATTCCATTATAAATAATTTTGTTTTAAATTATTGTAGTGCACTTTGAAAAAAGAGAGACAAGGCAGTAGAAGTTATTATAGATTGGCAGTTTGTTTATTTTTATCTCTGTTATGCATTATGCTTCTGCTGTCAGTGTCAATCGGTGCTGGGAAAAAATGACACGATATACTAATGGTCCCGTGTCTCAATATATTTGCCGAAATTCATCAAATGGACTGAATTGGTCACATAAACTAGGACTTTTACTGAGGAATTTCAATCTAAAAAGTAAAATAGGTATTCTGTTTTATTTTTACTTCGTTCTTGACGTTTGTTTATCATTGGTCAATGTTACTCTGAGGGTTCCATATTCATTTTTTCAAAGGGACCTTGCAATTAGATTTGATATCTTTATATACCATTAAAATATATAATTTTTTGAAAAGGTGGGTAGTATGCTACTTTATTTAAGTGCGCATTTAATTTTAGCCACCATTTCTGTAAAGTAAATTCTTGCGTATCTAGTGCAGAATTCGTTTTCAGTAGGACGTTTTAATTAATTTACAGTTTGCTTGCATTTTAATTTTATTGCACATTTTTATGCTACAGAACTGTTTATAATGATCTATTTATTAAAAAAAAGAATTTTGAGGGGAATGTATGTATTTTCGATTTCTTTCAAATAAGGGTGTTTTTTTTTACGAAGTTTTGTTTTTAGGAATTTATTATTAAGAGTGCATTTCCTGATCTAAATAGTTTATTTATTTATTTTTTAAAATTAGTTTAAAGAACAGTAGGCTGTGTGGATATGTAAAATAAACAGTCTTGTGTATATATATATATATAACAAATGTTTTTCGTGATTTGTGAAAAACTTAGTAAAAATATAAGTTCTGAATTTTGTATTATCTGGAACATCACATCTGCAAGTTATATATCCGTTTGTGTGTGTAAAACTGGTATCTTTTAGCAAGAAACTGAAATTATAATTAGAAAATATAAAACATGCATAATTATCTAGGAAATATATAGTTGCAGCATTTAGGCATTTTTATTATTATTTGAATATGTATTAGTGTTACAATTTTTTTTGTGTGTAAAAATATGCCACCAAATGTGGAATTAAATCATTATACTAACAGGGGTTTTAGAAACTAAATGCTGTAATTTACTCATTTTTAAATGTATTATCATTTGATTGTAAATTAAATTCCTTTCATATCTACTTTTTCTACCTTATTATTCTGATTATAAATTTTAATACATTTCTTTCATACTTTGCTGCTGTTGTAAATTTTTTAATTTAATTTCTGTTAACTGTTTAAAACTGTTAACTGTTTTAATTTCTGTTAACTATTTAACTGTTTAAAATTTTCTGTTATTTTTTTTGAAAGAAATATTTCAGAATTAAAAACAATTCAGTATGGAATTTTATGAAAACTAGGATGAGTATTCTAAATCAAATGGTGAATTTAGGATATTTTTTAATATTAAAATTGATTATTATTTTTCATAGCGTACTTGTATTTTTCAGTTTGCATATACTAGGTACAAAAATTTGTTTTAAAAGGGTTATTGTACAAATTATAGCAACATGAAATTAGTATTGTAAATGAGATCATATTTATATGTCATCTTGTAATCTTTGTATGTTCTATCTTTTGTGTTTTTGTTTCTGTATATGACTGTTCTAATCCGATGTTTAATGAATGTAATTTGATCTGGTACCTTAAAATATTTGGAATTTGAAAAAATTTCAATTTTTTTCTTACTTTGTATACTTATGATGTCCAGTTTATAAATTCTTATGCAAAGCAGCAAAACTTAAATTAACCCTTAGTCATTAACTAGTCAGTTTAATACAATTAACCCTTAACTGGGGATGTGTGGTCTGTGAGATCACTAGTGATGGACCTTTGCTCACCCCTATTCTATTTTTATCTCAATTGAATGGACTGACTCCGTAGCTTCCTGTTTCACGACCTTCAATACACTTGCTCCTTTTCAATCGATTTCAGCAGATAGTTAAAAAACAATTCAGTTATTTCTTTTAACGTGGTTATTGATACTACTCCTCCCTTTTAGTGTCCCATTGATAAACAAGGCTTAGCAGATGGTGCAAAAAATTGGGCCCTGAAATATCAACCTAGTTACTGATTCTATTATGAAGCAGGATCCAGAAACTTTTAAATGAAGTAGAAGGGGATTTCAGTGACAAGGATAACTGTACAGAATAGTTTTTTGATGAAAGCTCGCATTCAACTGATTCTGAGTTACAAGTTCAAACATCAATTTTTCTAGCAATAATGTTTTTTGAAAAAATTATAACATATATTAATATACCAAGAGATATATATACAGAATTTATGGGTTAATTTTTATTATAGTTCTTAATTAACCTGTAAGTTTAAAATGCCTTAGAAAACTGTTCTGTGAATATTACATAAGCTAATAAAATAGAGCTAATTTTACCCATTGTGAATTTTTTATTTTATTTTTCATTTAATTGTTGAATTTTACATTATATTGTCTTCTATATACCTTTATTTACTAGAAAAGTAAATATGATTTAAAAAGTGTAAAATAATATGTTTTATCAAGAATATTTATTGTTACATGCAATTTGAGAAGAAAATGTATGTTCCTATGCATTTACTTTTTTCAGAGATAAAATACTTTGAAAAATTTCTAAAACATATTTATATAGAAAGAAAAGTGTTTTCAGAATATATTGGCAGATTTTTAATCTGCACCTACCCAGTTAAGGGTTAAAAACAAAACTACTAAAGCTTATAGGAGAAAATGGAGCTTAGTGTTATGCGTTATATTTTTGACGGTGGTAAAAAAATATCCTGGTATTTTGTTAATATCAAATAAAATTCTTAATTTGGTCTTTATTCTCTTACCTAATTGTTTCAATCATGAAAACTGAAAAGGGTAATATTTATTTCCAGTATTTAACTTTTTGATAATAAGTATCACTGTAACATTTTATCCCATCTTTGGGATTTATTGTTAATAGCAGTTATTTTAAAGAATGGGATCTTGTAAAAATTCCTTTCAATCGTTATAGCTAATGGTTCTCTAAGAAAGTTTAATATTACTGCTTCTGATGAATTTACATAAATTGAAGGCTTTTAAATATGGAGGAAAGTATAAAGATTACAGCAGTAATACAGTAGCTTTCAAGTGTTCTTCAGATATTCTTTTTTTTTCTTGTCTATTCTCCTGTTTAAAAGTTATAAGAAAAAGCAATTAAAAAAACCCCTTTTAATGCAGTTAAGAAATATTTTTAACATCCCATCAAAAGCTGAGCTAACTTATATAAAGAAAAAGGTTTTGGAAAAATTAATTTTTTTTGTTGATGATACATATTTCTATTTTAAAATAAAATATTCAATATTATTAAAAATAATAAAATTTATCTTTTTGAAATATTGATTAGAATTAGTTAATTGACAAATGATGCATGAAATACTGCATTCCATCTGATATAGCTTGTAATAAAGCTTTCTGTAATTACATAATGTAAATTTAGAGACCTTTTTAGTCTACTAGAATTTAATCATGATTAATTTTGCTATTAAAATGTTTATTTTTGTAAAATAAACAGTATTTGGGATTAAAGAAAATTTTATTGCAAATATAAAATTTTGCTTTTAACAGATAAAATAAAAATTTATTTAATGAAAAGTAGTGAATAATTTTAATTCTTCCAATGCATACAAATTTCTAAAAAACAAAATGATTTGATTAAATTTTAAATAAACTGGAATTAATGTATTATCCATTTTTTAAAATAAAATTAACTGTATCATTATACCAGATATAACACTATGACAAATTTTACCTGGTATAAAATTAAGAATACTATTTAGTTATTTGAATTCTAATTGTTATTAAACATAAAGTAATAAATCAGCAAGAAAAATTTAAGTTGTTCTTTCAGTAGTAATTTCCATTGCTAAAATTTACTAATATATGTTTCCTTTTAAAATTTGGTTTTTTTGACATCTTTATTCTGAAACAGCATCAAATTAATTATTAATATACAAATTTTATCATTTTTATATTAAGTACTTGAAATGCTCTATATTGTTTTATATATTTTTTAGTTCACTTTTTGATAATTGCTGAAAATTATTATTCTCTTTAATTTAAAGGCCCCAATGAAGGAGATTGCAAAGAGTTTTATGTAGGCACTGAGAAAGTTGGTATAATTAGGCCAGATATTTGGAAGGAGCTCTTGCGTTATTCAGCCATTTTTCAGTATGATCAGGCTCAAAATAAAGTTATTTTGAATCCTGAATGGCGGACATATGAAGAAAGAAGTGAGAAACTTGATGATCTTCTTCGCGAGTTACGAAAGAAAGAAATTTTCAGCACTTTAGCTGGATGGAGAAATGAGGTATTTAAGTAAAATTTTTTACAATGTACTGTAATTTTGCTTTAATTTTCAGTTTTATGAGGTTGGTAAATTTTTACATTATATATTTCATTTCTGCTGTATTTTAATTATTAGATAGCATTTTAATAAACTTGTGCTTGCTGTATTGAATCAAAGTAATCATTATGCATAAAAATTTAATTTGATTTTTTTAATGTTTAGGAACTGCAACAAATACTTCGCAGGATTTATTTTAATTGCATTATCTTTTTAAATTATTTAATAGCAGCTTTCTTTTAGGTTTTACTAATATTATTTGTTCTTTTATATTACCCTTTACAATATTTTTGTATTTGCTAGCTATTGAAACTGGTATTTCTCTATAATGAAAGTTAAATTGAAGTATCTCAGTATAAAATAGACTTTAATTATTTTAAGTATATGTTTTTCTAGCTTTATGCATGTATGACAAACACAATTTTATTAAGAGAACAAAGAATCTAGTTAATATTTTATGGTGTTTTAGTTTCCTGGAATTAATATTGAATTAATTAATATTTTCATGGACATATTTTAGTTTTTTGTGCATTTAAATGCTGTGAGCATTTATAAGGAGTATTCATTATATTGCTTTTATTGAATATGAAAATGAAAAGATCATGAGTATTTTTTTTTTCATATTCTTTTGTTAAAAGTTAATTCTTAAGAAAAATAGAGGTATGGAAATTATGGTTTTAACCTTGGCATGGATTTTAAATTTCATATAAGAAAAATCAACTTTTCTAGAGAATTTTTTTGGATTGTAAGATATTTTTAATTAGTCATTGCTCTATATAATTTTTTAGTCCTCATTTTTGAAAAGTGGTTGGTAAACAACTTTATTCCTACATTATTTTTAAAAATTTAAATGTGTATCTGTTTATATATGTGTAATCAAATCCATGATTTTTATAATCTTTTCATAAATATTATTAGTGGAAACATCCATTTCTATTGAGAGTTTGACAAAAAAAAAAAAAAAAAATCAATTTCAGATTAGAGTGCAGTTTTTATATTTAAACTTTTTTTTTTTAATTCAAAATGCTGTACTGGTATATATTAGTGATTTAAAAAAAATCAAATTATTGGATATTTTAAGGTGTGTTTTTAATCCACTTCTTTTAAGTTACATTTATAAAACTGAATTTAAAGTAGAAATAGAAAATAAACATTTAGATATATAAATGAATTTACTCTTTTTAAATTGCTGAAAGCACTTTTTTTCAGTAACAAAAATACTTGTTTGTATGGAGATAAATCCCATAATTCTTAAGGGAATATTATTATCTCTCTTGGAAGGGGTTTATTATTGACTTGCAATTATTTCATCATACTTCTTATCATTAATTAAAAACAAATGATTTTGTTAATGCATACACATGTAAATTATCTGTACCTACATATAATTGATTGCATGTACAAAGTAAATACATATGAAAATTAAATATTATTTATCTGCTTTTGATAATGGTATATCTTGTATATTTGGTTGCTCTTTTGCTCAAAATTTATGTAAATAAATTTAAAAGTTATATTTTTAAGTATTGTATTAGCCTGAATTTGTTTCTTAGGTTAATTTTAAATTATAAGCTTTGAAATTTATATTAAATCCCTTATTTATAATTATGTTTGTTCAATCCTAATATGCTAATGAATATAGTAAAATTAATAATTTTAGTTTATTGAAATAGACCTGCTATAATGTTTAGATTATAGCAGTGATTAAATTTTAAAAGTGAATCTTTATTTGTTGTTGATAGAAAAAATAAGATCAAACTGCTATCTAATTATTATCGTCTAATTTTTCACAATTTATATTTGAATGCTGAATTTTAAAAAATTGCCTACAGGTATTATTAAAAAGAGTATTATGAATTTTATTAAATTATTTGAAAGCTATTTTGCTTGTGTTTTGAGAAATAAAATAATTTGAGTTTTCAATGGATTCTCATTTTATCTTTAAAATAAACTAAAATAACTTTTTCATATTCTTCTTCACTGCCACTGCAACCAGACATTTCATTTATTAATTCATTTGTTGTGAACTATTCCAGAGCCATGAAAGTTTTATTTTTATTAATAAAAATGGAGAAAAAAATTGACTGAACAAGATAATGTATTAATTTTAGAAATGGAGTTGGGTGGTGGTGGTGAAGTATTGCAAGTTTTGTGCCTTATAAATAACATATTATGTATCATATTTTTTATGATTAAATAGGGAATGTGATGAACAAGTATACGGAAATAGTGTGTAAATAAAAAGTGTATAAACAATATATTACTGTCTTTTTGTAATAATAAAAAATGCAAATAAAAATAAAAGGGGGATCAAAAGATAAAATATATTTGTATATTTATGACGATGTTTATAATAATATGAAAGAAGTGCTTTTTCTTTGAAAGAGAATGGTTTATAATGTCCCATTATTTATATTAACATCCTTTGTTATTTTATTATTATAATTGTGATTGAAAATTGAAATCAGGTTATTGAGTAAGAAAAACTACTATGAAAACTATATTTGAGTTGGGGGTTAAATGCGTGAAGTAAATGTTTTAATTATTCAAGGATATGTATCTGCCTTCCCTAATCTTCAGAAAGTATCATACATTGTTCCAAACAGTTAAATACAATAATTTATTAGAAGGTAAGGAATAATTTTTGTTGAATGATAACTTAGTTTTGAAAGGCATCTTTAATATATTATGCATACATTAAATATAATTTTTATTAAGTTCTCATAAACTATTAAATTTCTTTTTATTCTCTCTCTCTCTCTCTTTTGTTCTCAGATTTCTGTTATAGAAATCATTTTTAAATAAAATAATTATAACTAATAATATAAGATAAATAGAATAAATAAGTCTTTTTTATAGATTGCATCATATTTTGAAAGGGATGTTAATATCCACTAAAGTAGTTATTAAGCTAAACTGTGTTTTAATAATTCTTGCTGACTGTCTGAGCCGTTCTGTCTTTTTCAGTGCTATGATGTGAGTTCTAAATTTGGTGATGTTCCAGTAATGAAGATGGAAAGGTCGGCAACATGTATGTGGTCATAATGTAAAAATGCAAACATAATATTTTATAGCTAATTATAATTTTTATACTATATTGGTCATAATTATTCTTTTTTTCCCCAATAAGTTTTAGTTTAGAATCATGAATGCTGTCAAATATATATGTTATAGTAGGGTGGAAGGTTTTATAATTAGATAAGATGCCATGTAAAAAGTTATTTAACCAATATAGTATAAAACCCAATTAATTGCATGACCACACAATATATTTTAATTTTTTTTATTTGCTTGATGTCCATGTAAGATGCATATATGGCCAATGACATGCAGTTATTTACTTTTAGGTTTGTTCGGTATTAAAAGATGCGGTGTTCATGTTAATGGTTATGTTAAAAATGCTGATGGTACCATGAGTATCTGGATTCAGAAAAGGGCTTGTACAAAACCTACTTGGCCAGGAAAATTTGACAATATGGTCAGTATTTTCATGATTTCTTTTTACAAGGGAAGAAACATTTGCTTTATTTTAAGACATTATTATTTATTTAGGATTTTCTTTAAATTCAGTGCAATCATGTTTATGTTTGAGAATTCAAAGAAATTAATTTCTTTTTATTTGTTTTGTGCATTTTAATATTTTTCTATTCATCTCTCTTCATAATATTTTGTCTATTATTCTTTAATTTTTAATTGCTAGCTTTTAAAAGAATAAATTCACTGAAAGGACAAAGATGTTATTTTTCTTTTAGCAGTTAAATTCATTCATGCAAGTTGAAAATTAGAGTTTTTATTTTTCTAATATTTTTTTAGAGGTTTCAAGCTTGCCCATTAAGTTCTGTTTTCAGTTCTAATATTTCAGATATTTTGAAAGATTCTATTGTAATATTTCTAATGTATTGAAAAATTGAATTCTGATATTTCGAACATATGAAAGATTCAATTCTGATATTTTGAACATGTGAAAGATTCAATTCTGATATTTCGAACATATGAAAGATTCAATTCT
>JAPMOQ010045390.1:1603698-1631288 GCA_026543055.1 Argiope trifasciata
GCAAGAAATTTATTTATTTTTTTAAAAAAAGTTTAAAAATCTTGCTTTTTTAATTGAACAGTAGCAATGCTTTCAGATGGTTTAAAGGCTTTAAAATTTATTCATTTACGATATCTGAGAACAAATTTAAAAATTATTTTCTAAATTAAACATTTTTTTTTATTTTTTTTAAATAGAAAAAAAATGTATATAAAAAAATCTTACTGCATTTATTTACTTAGCTTTAATTAATAAGATTGTAAAGGAAATCTAAAAATGAAAAATTAGTTTCTTTACTTTTCAATAGTTAGTTGATATAAAAAATTTTTAAGCTTTTTCCAAAAAAAATTTAAACTAACGAAAAAAAAAAAAAGACTTCAATTTTTAAATATTTATGATAGAGTTATCTAATGCGAAATACATTTAAAATTCAATATTTAAATATACTGGAGCGCACAGTGTAGGACAACATAGTTTTTACTTCATAATTTCAGAAGAAATATCCTGCTGGTCAATCACTTGCACGAAGATGCCTGCCCTCTATAAGCCACGACATTTAACCCTCAAGAGAAGCACTATCGCTTCTGCGCGATCCAGAAGCACTGGGTATGCCATACCCGCGTGTCTTTGATTAATAATATCTTTCGATCAAATTGTCCGATATAGAATTTTTTTTTTTTAATTTTAAAGCTTAGACAGTGTAGACTAAGAATATATCCATAGAATTGTCATAAAGAAAATATTATCTTGAATAATATAGAAAAAAATCAACATAAACCCTTAAAATGAGGTGTTTTATTCAAATTACCATATCTAGGCAGAATTTATAGATAAAAAATTTTTCCCGACGGCATTTGAAAGGGAATTAAATGTACTTTTAGATAGTTATTTCGTCATTTAACTGTAATTGATAAAAGATATTTATTTAGTTAGGTAAAGTTCAGTGTTTTTAGAATGATATTACTTAATTAAAAAATATGGATTCATTATTCTTTTATTAATACAAACATTTAAATTACTTTATAAAACTTATATTTTAAATGGATTGATGCTACAAAAAATTAAGAATATAACTTCAAGCTACATTTTTCACAAATTTTGGCTGTATGTTCTTTACACATTGGAATATCACATTTTAAACACTTATAACATGTTTTTCGGTCTAATGAACTGGGACAAAATCCACATCGCTTATATTTTTCTAGTTTATTAATAACTATAACTAAAACTTATTAATAACTAGTTTTAAAATAACAAAATACTGACGCTACAACAGCACTGGGTAGCGCATACCCATAGACTGACTACGGCCGCCTATATTTTAGTCCGTATTCACATCTCAAGATAACTATGGTGGGGAATCTGTAGTGGGGATAGTAGAGATTTTTCCCCTAGGCAAAGTCACCTTCTCATTGTAACCATTTCTGAAGGAGAAATATTTTTAATTTACACCTGGGTATCCCATACCCAGTGCTTCTCTTGAGGGTTAATATCCAATGCCTGACAAGCTTGGATTAAGTTTCTTATATCCATGGTGGATTTGAAATTAACCCCTTCCCGTAAAATGACGAGTATAGCTCGCCATTGATTTTTCATGCCGTATAGCACAATGGCGAGCTATACTCGTCATTGTGCTATATGGCATGACGAGCTATATTCGTCATGCGACTGAAGTTACTGTTGAATATAATAATAAATTTGATTTAAAATTTCTAGTGTATTGAATTCGGAGGCACTTTATTACTTATGTTGATATCATAGATCATTATCATATATCGTTTGATTGTCTTGGTACAAGTTACGGCTAAACTATTAGTAGTCATTCTGATAAATTCTTTCATTCATTCTAATAAACATTTAGCCTGAACATCTGACTTACTAAATGCTAAACATGTAGTGAAATAAACACCTTAATGAATAAGAGTAATGTAGATCAAAATGATCAAAGCGATTCAGAAAAATCAGAAAATAAGCATATATTTAACTAATACTAATTATGAAACTAATGATAGTGAAATATTACCAAGAGGACGAAAACGCGCATAGTGACTAATAAGTGAATTTTTTGAATACTCCGGAGTCGCAGACACATTAGGTGGCTGTAATAAAATAAAAATTACGCTAGTGCTTGGCTTAAACGCGAAAACTAAGGGCTAATCTGAAATCACAAGAGACTTTTGAAGAAATGTTGAATGTGAACTTACAAATTACAATTACATTCGTACCAATAATGTAATTTTAATTAATAATTATAAATTAGTTAGAATTGTAAAATAAACTAAGCTTTCTTAAATAAAAATTAAATAGTTGTTTCACCCATAATTTTTGCATTCTTAAATCTTACTGGAAGGGATTAATCCTGTAATAGCAAAGAACATCTTAAGATCCCTAATTTTTATTTTGCTTATTGACCTGTGGACATCTGTAAAGCTCTGAATCATAAAAAACGCACAAGAGTAAATTTTGATTTCCTGTTTTAAAAATTAGAGAAGTTTTATTTTTCAAATGGATTTACTTAATTAATTGATTAAATTTATTTCAGTTATTCCGTATTTGGAGCAGAATTGATGGCTCGTGACTATTTTTAAATTACAGCCAATCACCCCATTATCACAGAACTAAGCCATATAAATAGGGATTATTGTGACAGGTTATTATGTTCATTAATTATCCAAATTTTTGTTTAAAAACAACGATCAACAGAAGCTCAAAAGAATCTTCAAACTGTTGGTAAAAAGTTAAAAACCTTTTCCATAATTTCTTTTACTATTTTTAAATTTCTAGGATATTGTAATCTAGGATTTTGTGTTAAAATTACTATCTGTAATGAGTCTTGATGAAATTTCTTTCAGTTCGTCACAGTCTCTTAAGCAGTGCTGAACTGGCTCCATTTCTCCCCATATAGAAGATTTGTTTTGCATCCTTTGGAATCTGTAGAAATATTCAGGAACTCTTCAATGCTCTGATATAATTTTCACTAGGATCGGATGAAATATTCTTTTCATAATTTTTGGTTAATTGTTAGTGACTATGCGACCAAATAAGATGCCGATAATAATGCTCCAAACCAATATTTATATCCATAGCTTAGTATTTATTACTGCCATTCACAGCTTAATTCAGTGTCTTAAATCTGAACTTGCTAACGACAGCAAGAGAAATTTCTTTGCAGCCAGGAATCTGTAGCCATTTAAACTACGTCAAAGCAAATAGAAAAACAAAATGACTAATTAGTTTGCAAAATTTTAATGAATTTAAGTTAGTCTTATTAGGTGCTGCAAGCTACTCTCATAAATTTCTAGGTTGCATGCTTTTAAATATTGTAGGCCTTATATTTTAGATGAAGAGAATTAACTAACTGGAGTGAAAGAACCTTTATTCGAAGCTTGCTTATATATGTTTATTTATATCTTATTTATATGCCTTATATTTTGTAATGCTCAATAAAATGATTATAAAAGCAGTTTCAGAATCAATACTACTAGTATTTAAATTTTTTCTGCTTAAACCATGCACAATCCATGAATAGTTCGATACCCATTATATATATTATTTTGCCAAGTTTCCTTTAATGCAGCAAGATTTTAGTTAGAAAATTTTAAATTCTAATTGGTTAAGAAGATTGGACAAATATAATGCTAAATTACACTAATTTATGCAATTTGATTCACAATTATATAAATTTTTTATGTATCTTCAATGGTAAATGATACAAGCAGATTTTATAGCTTCCAGTACAATTTGACAATTTATAATACTATCAAATTGATGACCCGCTGAATCACACCATGAATAATTTTAATAGAGTTTAAAAAGTTAACTACTACTATGCCATATCATATTCCTATTTCTAAAACTTATATAAATCCTTATTAGTTTGGGATGTACGCGAATGGTTATGGTAAAGTGAACTTATTTGTGCAGTCTTTTAAAAATATCTTTGAATAGAAAATAAATAGAAGAAATGTTAAAAAATTTTCGAGATAAAATTTAAAAGAGTAGAATTATATCAATTACCTACTTTTTTAATTCATTAGCTACAAAACTTTTTAATAAACTGTCAACTTACACGTTATAAGACTGACCACTATGCCTACTATCATGACAACAACGTAGCCGACTGCACTGAACCACAAGTAAGACAATCGATAAGGTGGCAGTATATCATCACTGAAAAGAACGATGATGCACGTTTAATTTTTGAATGCTTATTTAGTTACAAAAAAAATTTAAATTGATTTATAATATTACTTGTTTCGAATCGTTTCAGGGATTGATGTCATATTTGCGATATCTATATTAGTAACATTAAAGTAAAGGTCAGCACAGCCTTGGTAGGATTGTGATTGCTCTGGAATGTAAGGCTGACTTGCAAGTGCTCCAATTCCGAACCACATGGCAATTCCAAAACCACTCACAAGACCCGTTGCTGCGCCCTGAAAAAAGTTAAAATAAATTATGAAACATCATGTTTCACTAAAGATACTTAGAATACTTATCTTCCAATACGAAATAGATAATGAATAATAATGTTATAAGATGATATATATCTGTAAATTGGAAGCAAAGGGAATTATGTTGGAATTGTATAAAAGCGATGTAGGAAAAGGTAAATAATTTTATAAATTTCATTTACCTTTGTATTTGCAAAGGGAACGAACATTCCAAGAGTAAATACTCCCAACATTGGTCCGCCAACAATTCCATGGATAGTTAGAGCTGCCTGGAAATAATATTAAGAAATGCACTAGGAAATTTTACTTCTACATGCACTTTCTGGAAGACGCATATAGAAGTTAAATTTCCTTCATACATTTTTGAGTCAACGAGCACATTTTATGTAATCTAAAACCATAATTTCATTAATTCACGTATCAATTTTAAATTTTTTTCGGAATAATCAGATGTATAAAATATTGTAATCTATCTAAAGAAAACTGAATTTTTATTTGTATGTCTCTTATGCGCTAATAAGAGACCTATAAAAATCTGATTGCGATAAAACTTATTATTTGCTGTTACGGGATGGTTATAGGCATAGTTAAATTATCTAAAATATAAAAACTATTTTTGAATCTATTTACCTCATCTTTTAACCAAGGGTTAATGAATCATTGTTTGTTCGTACCTTATGCTCCGTTGTACCGCTCATCCAAATGCGATAAAACTTCGACAGCTTATTGCTTGCATTTTTGCGAAGGTTATACGCATAATAAAATTATTTAATATATAAAAAATATTTTCAGATCTATTTACCACACCTCTTAACCATGGATTAACCATCAAATAATTCACCAAGGAGAAACAACAGATTCAGTAAAGATGTTAAATTCAAGCTAGGCATCAATATTTTGTAGCTATTGTGCATAAATGCAATGTAAGTCGTTCTCTGAGGTAATAGTTTTATTAGAGAGTATGCGATAAAGTTTTAGCGGACCAATCCTATAAGTTTGAAAATTTAATTAAACATTTAATAACATTCTAGCGTTTTATCAGTATCTTCTGAAATTATTAGATTATTAAAAAGTTTGCATGTCAACGATTTTATTTCATAAATATGTTTTCTGTGTTTCATCTATTTTAAAAGAAAATATTTTAATCAACTAACATTAATTTTGAGAATTCTAAATGAACGAGCGATACGAAAAATTGTTTCTTCTTTTACAATTCTCAAAGAAGAACAAGTATTACAATTCTCAAAGAAGAACAAGTATTACAATTCTAAAAGAACTTTCTCTGTGAAATGTATTATATAAAAATGGATATTTGTTTGTTCGTACTTTATCCGCTGCCGTAATGCTCGACCGATTGCGATGAGATTTGGTAAAACTTATTGTTTACGCTTCGGCGAAGGTTATCTTTTAAAATTGATAAAAGTCAAACATTAAAAGGCACATTCTATTCGGAATTAATTTATATATACACTGAAGTGACAAAAGTCATGGGATAGCAATATGCAAATATACATATGGCAGTAGTATCGCAGCGAAAAAGTATAAATGCGCAGTTCGTTTTCCAGAGCTTTCATTTGTGTTCCAGTTATTCATGTGAACAGGTTTTTCGTGATTTATGGCGGCACGACGAGAATTAACAGACTTTGAACGTGGAATGTTAGTTGGAGCTAGACGCATGGGTCATTCCATTGCGGATATCGTTAGTGAATTCAACATTCCGAGATCCACAGTATCAAGAGTGTGCCGAGAGTATGAAATTTCAGGCATGACATCCCATCATGGACAGCGTAGTGGGCCACCACCTGCACTTAATGACCGAGACCACCGACGTCTGTGTAGAATGGTCAATGTAAATAGACACGCAACACTTCGTCAAATAACTGCAGGAATCAATGTAGGACGTACGAGGGACGAGTCGGATAGGACTGTGCGGCGAAATTTGTCTTCCTTGGGCTATGACAGCAGAAGACCGACTCGAGTGCCTTTACTGACAGCACGACATCTCCTGCAGCGACTCTCCTGGGCTCGTGAGCATATCGACTGGTCCCTAGACCAGTGGAAAACCGTGGCGTGGTCAGATGAGTCACGATTTCAGTTGTTACGAGCTGATGGTAGAGTTCGAGTGTGGCGCAGACCCCACGAAGCCATGGACCCAAACTGTCAGCAAGGCACTGTTCAAGCTGGTGGTGGCTGCATAATGGTGTGGGCTGTTTTTACATGGCATGGACTCGGTCATCTGGTGCAACCGAACCGATCATTGACTGGAAATGGTTATGTTCAGCTGCTTGCAGATCACTTGCAGCTAGTCATGGACTTCACGTACCCACACAACGATGGGATTTTTATGGATGACAATGCGCCATGTCACCGAGCCAGAACTGTTCGCGATTGGTTTGAAGAACATTCCGGACAATTCCAGCGCATGATCCGGCCACCTAGATCGCCCGATATGAATCCCATCGAGCATTTATGGGACATCATCGAAAGGTTCATTCGTGCCCAAACTCCTGCACCATCCACACTTTCACAATTATGGACGTCTATACAGACAGCATGGTTCAATATTCCTGCAGAGGACTTCCAACGACTTGTGGACGATGGAAAAACAAACAGACAAAAAATATTGCTCATCTTAAAATTTTGAATAATAGAGTTTAAAAAGTAGAATAAATATTATTTACTCTTCCCCTTTATATATAATTTAATTTCAAGGAGTTTATTCCTTTCCAATACGAAAATAATTATTATTCTTTCTATTATTTCTAATTAAACAAGACAGTTATTTTAAGTTTCAAACGATATTTCCGAAATTATTTCTTCTGCGGCAGCAACACTCTGGGTACCAGCTAGTAATGAAAAAAAATATTAAAACATGGAATTATGATGAATTTTTCAATCTTTCCTGAATCCAAAAAACGTATTTATCAGTTAAGTGTTGTCTAAGTGGCCTTTCTGATTATGAACAATATCTCAAATACACGTTGAGTTAGACGAACGCAATTTATCCGTGTGGTCTTTGCTTCAAATCAATATACTTCAATCAAATTTGTTTTGGAATCAATACAAATCTGATTGCATTCATTGACCTGCATCCAAATGATCGCGAATTGTAAAGCAAATTGGATGAAATTTAGTATTTTTGCACGCATATAAACTAAACTGCACGAAGTTTCAGCTATTGAAACTATCATTTTTTATCGAATTTTGTGCAAAATTTGTTGATAGGTTGACCGCCTGCTGGATTGTATCGTCTTCTGTGTTTTTTTTATTAATCTTATTTTTAATTTCGGTACATTTTAATTTTCGTAAGATAGCAAAGCTGGTTGCCTAGTAACAACCAAGGTTACTGTTTTGATAAAAACAATATAAATCAATTGTGTTCTTCTCTTAAGCCATCGTGTTTAACTTTGTTTATTTAAAGAATCAGAACTTAACTACGGGGAAAACAAATTAACATAAAATATCCACTTCAATTGTACTTACGCATTTCTGCAAATGCGATAGCTGAACAACTCAACGGTTTGAATAAATGAAATCCGAAGCAAAGTTTTAGCATCTGAAGAGTGGAATCTTTATCAAATTTTGAATGAAATTAGCCAATTGATTGACTGTCTTATTAGCTTGCAGTTTAGCGTACACGTAAATGCGATAGCTCCTAATATAATTGCTTAAATAATTGAAATTCGATATGCGATTTATAGTTAAAATCTTAGTCTATATCAAATTTTGGTTTCCTTCGTTTGATAAAACAGCAAAAAGTTTATTCATCTTTCGTAACAACCATATCTTCACTAAACCACATGCTTGACTCTAAAAAATAATATTGGCTTGAAATATTTAAATCCAAGTATTTAACATATTGAATAAAACAGAAACATGGATTTTATCTAAAAGTGAATATTGGTACGGAAGTCCATAAAATCAATGGGTTCGTTCGTATTGGGTGTATGATGACACATTCAGCAAGCTTCAATAACAAAATCGCCACTTATTAACACAAAGCAAAAAACACACAGATGAAAAGATGTGGCAGCTCTCCATTACGGAACGGTTTTTGTTCCTTTATTATTATTATTATTTATTATTTTGGTGTTCCTTTAAATTTTGATTATTTCATATATATATATTTAATTTGTTAAATAGTATTATATTTTATTGTAAATAATGTTTGCCTTAATTTGAAAGAGTTCTGCTCATTTCGGGCTTGGTATGACCAAGTGGCATATTTTAATGTAAATAATGTCTGGGGGACTTAGGCCGCGGTAGCCTGGTTGGTAAGAGCGTCAGTCTCGTAACCGAACGGTAACCTCGCCTCGGCCAAAGACCGTCGTGTTAACTAATGGCAGTTGGGGCACGTTAAATATGTCGTGGCTGCAAAGTCCTGCACGTTCCCATAGAAAATTATACCTTTGGGGGTACTGAATCAAGGATGAGTCTGTCTCTGATTTGGATCTAAATTCTGACTTACAGATGGATGAATGAGTGTATGAATGAGTTTGACCACCCCCTAAAAAGGGTTGTGTCTTGTGTGTTTGAGCAAAGTCGCACTTTCACCTGAACGTTGCTCGTTAACAACGAAATGCGCCCACTTTTGCCTTAATTCGAAAAAGGTCAGCTAATTCGTACTTGGTATGATCAAGTGACATTAGATCCACCACCATCACCATATTTTATTGTAAATAATGTTTGTTAAATTAATATTTTAAAAAGTGGTGGCAACACCAACTTTTGTTATTGTTTATTTTAAAGTGTTGGCAACATCAATTTCTGTTATGTATACATTTCCGATTTCCAAAAATAAAGAAGGATGTTTTTTTTTTATGTCTAAGAAGGTCTGTGTTTATTTTTTACCATCCTTTTCCATATAACTTTCGTTATTTTACCGTTTTGCAATTGCCCAGTTCCGATGAGCGATGGAGTTTAGATTAATTATGGTAATGTCTAGCTCGCAAGACACCAGTGAGTTGGCGAGCTTACCAATACAGTCAAGGCGAACACAAACAATAAACAATAGCACTTCTGGAAAACATCAGAGCTCAAGCGTCAAAACAATGACAAGCAGCTCGAAGAGCTCAGAGAGAGAGAGAGAGGACTTTTTCTATTAATAATTTGAACTAAACTCAAATTACTGGCACCAGCACAGTTTCATGACTTTTTATAGTTATCGAATCAGGGCAAAGAAGGTTCTCGAAAGCTCACCTTAAATCGGATCTTAATGGACCTAACACATAAATTCTTGAAGATTCTAGTGCCCTTCATTTTTTTTTTTTTTTTGCAAAAGTTATCAAATTGTCACAAAGTTTATCGCCAAGTCTGGGGCCATTGATCCGACATCCGATCAGTTCTTAATAGAGATCCTAAAACTGTCTTTAAAATGGAAATACCTGCTCAGGAAAGCAACATTACAAATTCGCAACAATATGTTAGCTAAATAAGGTTCGTTTCTATTTTTATTATTATGAATGAAAAATATTATTCTATCATTAACAGTTGCATTGCTATTAGATTTGCAGATAAACGATTTGGAGTGATTTGTAATGACGAGTTTTACGAGAATATATTACAGCATTAACAAATATCGAGAATATATAACAGCACAGCAAATAATTTGTATCATCTAAGATGAGCACAATAAGATGCCATGCGCAAATTCTATCTGTTGATAGAGTTGTTGTAATCTTGTTGATGAGTTTGTGATAAATTAAATTAATTAGTATGGTAAGTTTATAATCTTGGAAAATTTAAGGCAATACTGTAAGAAAAGCGAATTTATATTTTTTATCCATAGGCCTTGAATGAACAAAATCAGTTCTAAATATATAATTATATTGAAAAAATTAAATTTAAGTAAAAAAAAGGTGAATTTACCTGCAAGACACCTCCCATTTGCTCTGCAGCGAAAACTAGAGCTATTGATAAAATTCCGAAACTCAGGGCTGAAAACAAAGTGACAAAGGTAAATTCAATATTGAGATAAAGGTGCTTGGGAATGCTAATTTTTTTATTTTTAATTTTTTTGTGAAATCGCCTTTAATAAAAGTTGATAATTTAGCAAAAACTGCAATTTTAAACATGAAATTTGAATGTAGTCTTCTATTTTAACAGTGTTTTATGTATTTTCGAATAGTTAATATGCATACAGTTTGAAATGGAGGTAAACTAAATGTACTATTTGTACAAAACATACAGTTCTTTTTGACTTATTAAAAAGAAAGATGAAATTTGAACTCCAAATTGTGAGCATCAAAGTATCAGCCTTAACAATTACAGCTACTAAATTTTTCTAATCTTAATCGTTTTATTTTAATAATTTATTTCTTTTAAAATTTTACTTTTTAATTATTTTATTATATTTAAATCGATAAATATATATAAGAAATAAACACATTTTATAAGAAAAGTCGAATTTATGTAGACATATATTCGACTTTTAATATAGTTACTTTCGATATGCTATTGATAACTACATATTACACAATTTTCAATGTATTTAAAAATTCAAATAATTTTAATTTCTATTTATTCATTGATTTGTATCAATAGATAGAATCGCAGTTTCAAATTTAGATATTTATGCATTAAAAATGATAAGTAATTAATACATGAAATGTTAAAGATTTATTTAAATATTTTACCTAATATTTTCGTAATTCTTGTAGCACATACTTCTGTAATATCTGTAACTATGTATTTCTTAATGATGTCTTCCAGCATCACTGCTGACAGAGAATTGACTCCAGAGGACACTGTGCTGTAAGTGATTGTGAACAATTTATAAATATTGTATTTGTTTGAAATAAAATAAAAAACGTACGTTTTTGAAACAATTTAAAATATGTTACTTAAGTATTTTAAATAGTCCCGAAATTGATGCTTTAATATTAAAATCATTTGAGGTGGTTTTGGTTCTGTCAAAGGCGAAGTGGTAATGAACACTGTGAAAAAAAGCCCAATGCTATTTTTTGGTAGAATATTATTGAGGTTAAAGAACAAAAACATCATTACGAGTGTCAAAATAGAACGATAATGTTTGATCACTCTGAATTGTTATGACGTGAGATGTATTTTATATAATTGTAAGAATTTTTTTATCATACCTAATTATAATGACTGCTCTAAAATAACTAATGACTTTATAACTTGATCAGTTTTTATTGTAAAAGAGTTCAGTTCTTATTATTTAAAATATTATTTTTCAATATTTTTAGTTTAACATGAATAATAAAACCACAGGACTATATTAAAATTTAGTTTCTTAATTGATTCAAACAACTTAAAATAAATATCTTTTCAATGCAAGTGTTCTATATTGGAATTCACTGTTCACTCTTTTCGCTAAATGTTTCCTTCTCTCCTCAGCTAAGCTCCCATTTACCGTTACCGTCACTATACATGCGTCTAAATTGAGATAAGATCATGTTCTAACAGTCATGTCATTTCAACTTTTGACTTCTAACGCAGCTACTTAAACAAAAGGAAACCTGTAATTATTATTATTTTTTTTTAAATCTTTAATGTACTTTTGTATTCTTTGATACATTTATATGAGTACTATTGTGAATAAATGTTTTCGTGACTAAATTCCAATATTCAAAGTGCTATTATGCAGCTTAAAACTTTAAATGAGCAAATTTTGTATATATGTATAAATTAATTTTGTATATATCGGAAATGGCTCTAACGATTTGGATCAAATTTTATTTATTGATGAGGTTTTGTCTTTTAAATTTATTTATATACGTGTCTTTCCTGAAAAAATCGGGATTTTAAACGCCTTCCAACCATTTTTTTATAACTAACTATTAGAATAAATATATTCAACCTAATTGTATAAAGTGGCCAGTGTAGGGATTTAATATTTTTGTTTGTATCTATGTAGTGTCTTTCCTAATCAAAACACAACTTCACACGCAAAAAAAAAATCCCTTAAAAAAGATTCATTATTAGAGTCTTTTTTTATTTGCTTTCATTCTGACAATGTCATAAAGTGCCACCTAGAACCCAATTTCCCTATGGTAAAATTGAGTTTGAGTTCAAAGCTATAAAATGATATACAGCAGTTTGCCTTGGATAACATGTTAAACTAAGTGCACTCATGATTTTTTTTTATTTATTTAGGAGAAGGTAAGCTAGGAAATATTCATTTGTAATCAGTATGTGATTCGTATTTGAATATTTTTCCAAAAAGCAAGATTTTACAAACAAAAAAAAAACCTTTGCAGAGTGAAGTTTGGTCTTCCAGATATTACTATTTTAATTATTAAAATATTATTTTAAAAAAAATAGCTGAAAAGGGAAAAGAAATTTTAAAGTCGAATAATTAATTACCTTAAAGCTCCGCTGAAAATTCCAGACACGAAAAGTCCTGGGATTCCTGGGAAGGCTCCTAAGGTTTCCATTACGAATCGGGGAAACAGCTGGTAATATAAATAAATGTATGTAAAATAAGGAAAGTAAAAGTTCGCAAAACTTTTGTGAAAATTAGGAAATTCAGATTGATTTTGTTTTTAGTTGAGCACTATTTCAACGTCCATTAATAATAAGGGATTTTGAGTGTTTTCGGGCTTTATATGTTAACCTTTTCCTCCCAGAGCCCCAAATTTCAAACAGGTAATGTTTGGGGGAGGGGTTTTTACGAAAGTTCATCTCGATAAGATTTTTTAAAGGTGTAATTAACGAAATATAAAGCCATATTTGTGTATTTTATAGCAATACCTCAAAAAAATATTATTTGAAAAAAAATGACATATACATATATATAATTTAAAAATATATATAAATATATATATAATTTAAAAATTGCTTTTTAAGTTATACCAATTTGATTGTCAAGCAATGCTTCGCTGAATTTCAGCAATTTCATCTTTTTGCATAGATTTTAACAGTACATTTCATTTGTTGAGACGAAATTGAAACCATTTTCAATGTTTCATCAAATATTTAATCACATGATTTTTTTCTTCTATTGCAGAAAGTTAAGGAAGAAACACTCTGCTAATTATTTGCACAAATTACATGAAGAATCTGAAAGTGAAACTACATAATTGCAAAAGACATTTCAGTTTTTAATGTCACTATAATGTTATAGGATTTGACTTAATAAGAAAGATGCAAAACTATTAGCATAATATAGCTTTAATACCTGTGTTAATTTGATATAAAAATATACGTTAAAGTTGAACTTAAGACACATCATATTATGCTTGAGGTTTTATTGAAATTAACCGTAACCTTTATTCTCGATAAAAAACATTTGTGGTATATTAGTTTTGTGGAGATGTAAGCGTCCGTATGTTTGAAAGAGAAAAACTCGAGAAACACTTACTACTTGATACAGGAGATATTTAAACCATTTTGCAAGGCATTTATTAGAGAAGGTTTTAGTATATTAAAGTCATATCTAATAAAAAAAGCAGTTTTATGATTGCGATTTTAATTATTTTCCTACTACGATTCGCGAATGTTTAAAACAGCAGTGTCTGCACCTTCTCTTATCCGTGCATGTGCGAAAACTTCAAACTGCGCATACGCAAACAGCAAGAGTTGTGGTACGCATATGCGACACATTTATTTCTTTATGTCTGATTTTAAATAGCGTTTCAAAATTCCCTATGCCGAAAAAAAAGAATGAAGGAATGAAAAAAATTCAACCTTGACTGGAACATATTAAATGTCAAAAGTTTGCGCTGTAATGAAAAATGTAGAGGAAAAAATGTTCGGTTATCGAAAATGAGAGAAAGAATATCCATACTTAGGGAAGGAGTGTCTCCTATTGAGGGAAGTAACCGTCTCTCTTTAAATCGCAACTGCAAATGAATTTCAAAGACAGAATGAATCAGACCGAAGTTTAAAACTAATTTTTCCTTTTAGATGTTATGCTACAATCAACACTGTGCGGGTATTACTAGTACCCGCTGAGTGTTTAAATAAATAACAGATATTTGTGTCATAATAAATATATATTTGTAATGAATTTAACATTAAATTAGTCAAAAACGAGATACCTGATCCGGAGCTTGAATCATATTCGTTCCAATTGGGTCGCAGTCGTGATAGAAAGCGTAAATGACTAGCCCTGACATGCAAGTGAGGCAAATGAGTATGATGAGAGCTGGCAAGTTTATCCACAAACACCTGGAAAGGAACATAACGTTTAATAAATAGTACTTTTTTATTATTAATTTAAGTGTGTACACGTTTTTGCGATGAAATTCGAACGCAAAAGAGTTATATATCAATTTATTTTTAATTTATGACGCACTCAATCAATAATATAGTTATGACTTATCAATATCAATATTATGAGTTTTTATTATTGTTTCCCTTCACTGTAATTCTTGTATTGAAGAAGATAGTCTCAATAATATAGTATTGCTTAAGGATACAGAGTAAATGACTCTCGGCCTTGGTGACAAATATGTCGAATTTGGTGACAAAAATTAAAATTCTGGAATATTTAAGAATCTTGGTCCAGTCACTTCATTAGAACTCTAATTCCAGCGGAGAGAAGTCGAAGTCTTGTCACGGGAACAATAAAAAAGCGGAGACCTCTGAAGAGAGAAATCATTCAGTTGAGTTGAGCTCAAGCGAGTAAATGAATAAAATCTCTTTCAGCTTCAACTAATACTGCTACATGCTATTATTGTAATTTATTAAAAATTTGCTAATTGAGTGCTATTGTTTAGTGTAAATGCTGTTCTTGCCTACTCTTCGACTATGCTTTTCAACTGAGTATTCGCATTTCCATGCAGAATAAGGTGTCTCCTCATTCCTTATTAAGAATGTTAGACTTTTCACCGTATTCTCACTACATGGACTCGGATTGCTTCGTAATAAGGTTAATATAAAAAGAAAAAGACGACAATTTAAAAAAGAAAGCAACCTAAATTTTATATTCTACAAGCAGCCTAAAATTTTTAATTTGAAATCCACAAATCAAAATGAAATTTGTTGCATTTAAATTGGTCACATTTATTAAATTATTTCTGTCACAGTAATTAATGGTTTTGTTTAAATGTTATTTAAAATAATATCACATGCTTGTTTAAAATGATTGCAAAATGTCACTTTTTTTTTCTTTCAAAACTGACCGAATGAAGCTAGAAATTTCATTGCTTATTTCTAAAGATTTAGAAATCTGCTATTGGGCCTCAATTAAAGTTGATATCTTGTAGCATTTTATTATGCTTATAATGTCTTAAGAATATAGAGATCACTGATTACGTCAGGGGGCTTGTTTATGACAAGTACCATTAGGAATAACAACAAAAGCAACAACAAGAATAAAAAGGTTAAAAACTTAATTTCAAGGATATTTTATAAAAGAAATATTTTCTTTTTTATTCCCTATTAGGAATCGAAGAGCATTTAGAAATTAATGTAATTAAGTGTAAATTTTAACATTTTTATTGAATTTTTTTAAGTAGCAATAAAAGTAGTTCATTCAAGTAGCAATAAAACGCAATTTTTATTGTTAGATACATTGAAGTACATTAGATGAATTCATTTTAATTAATATAAATTGAAAAAATTCTTTGTTCTAATAATTTTTCTACATGTGTCTTCCTTTTTATGGAATTTTGCCAGAAAATGAAAAAAAAAATTTTGAAAAACCAAATTTACTGTTCTTTTTGCATTTTAAAAATAATTGAAATTTTTAATATAATGATAAAATCATTAATTTTAAGGGTTGAATCCTAGTTTTCTATCCAAGCGGTAATCCCCCAAAGCAAGCGGAAGAGTTCTGGTAAATCTAATACCGATTTGTTTACATTTACAATTTTTTTTGCTTGTTGAGCTGTACACCTACTAAAACAATATTGTAAGTAATAAAAATTTAAAATAATCTGTTGATAAATAAGTGAAAGAATTCTGGAATAATAGCTGGAATTAGCTGTAATAATATTTTATAACGGAACGTATTATTACAGCTAATAAAACAAACTAGTGTTTTTTTATTAAAGAAGTACGAATCGATAATATTTATTTTGAAATTCTTACTAAGTTAATTTATTTTAATTAAAATCATCTTATCATAAATTTTATCAAAACAGAAAATAAAGAAATTGAAAACATCTGCTCGAGTTTTTTTTTTTGAAATCGTTTCGTTTATTTCACAGTTCTTATTTTCTTGCTATTGTAGTGAAATTCTTAGCGATTTATTGCTACTTACATGGATTTAACACGACAATTCGATAAGTCTATGATTGTTCAAGAATTCGATGTTAAATGATAGATAATCAAAAATATTAAAATTTTTTGCGAAGCTCCTTTTCCAGATGCATTCCGCGCTCGCTTTATTGTGTTTCTTCTGAGTTATTCGAAAAAACAAAATTTCATATGTTCAATGCGCTAACGGAGTTTCTAGGTTCCAGTTTTCATTGCTAGCAAAGACGTAGGATTTCTTTTTAAGTTAAAAAAATCCAGACACATGCTCTCTTCATGCGAAGGCATCGCGTACCCAAATTTTATGTCTAAAGTACAGGTTAGCCCAGCCGGTTTACTAAGTATTTCTTCTCAGATATCAAAGAAAATTAAGCTGTCATGATTTATAAAGGTTAAAAGAGAAGTCTTCCTTGATAAACCAGTCGCTGTCAATAAATCCCAAAATTTAAATAAAAAAAGGTCTATAATTGTAATTGTTTCTCAGCATTATTTATTTGGGCAGCCATCTTGAATGACGATTTGGCATTGTTGGCATCCTTGGCTAAATAAGGGGCATACTAAATTGGGATTCTACCTCTATGGGCACGTAGAAGTAAATAAATAAATAAAACATTCATTACCGTAAATGAGATTTCACTGAATAATCAGTGCTTTTACCAACTATGAGTAATTAAAATAAAGGTTCTTATGAAACAATGAGCTAACAATTCTTTTTTTTTTAAACTAAAAGTATCATAAAAGACAATAATATGGTTCCAAATGTGCTTTTTCAGCCAGGACATTTCTTTCTATAATTAAATGTCATATAACTTACCACCGAGCTCCCCGGAGTGAACCTATTGTTAAGTATTTCTGAACAAGCGCTTGGTTGGCAGAGTAATTTCCCATCCAAGTAATGTAACCGCCAAAGACTAAGCTCCAAAAAGTATGTCGGACTGTAGGATCGAAATCAAATCTATATTCAAAAAACAGAAATATTAGTTAAGTCACTTTACAAGATATTCTTTCTTTAGGACTTTTAACAATTTGAAAAAAAAGAGAACGAGTATTAAATATTCTTATGGCTGCAAGGAATGAATCATCAATATATAAAACTAAACTTATAGGTGTCTTCTGTTATAGGGGCTTCTCTATGCTATAGATGTCTCTTTTTATCTCTTCTAATAATAAATTAGAATTTACTTATTTCAGTTCGGCTCTATATAGGGAATATCATTGATATGACTTAAATCCACATTGTAAGGGGATATGAAATTAACGATTTTCTTGCAATTTTAATCAATTAAAAATTAAAGCGGAATTTTATAATCTTCTGTGAGAATTTTCAAAAATATAATTGAGTAAATATAACATTTATGTTAATTTAAATTAATATTTTTAAATTTACCAACTCTCTATTCTAATCAACCCTTTTAAATTTTAGTAATTTTCATAAGATGGTTTTTTCGCAGAATTTTCAACAATAAATTTTACCGTTGCCCAATTTTGTTTTTCATTTTTTTCCCACCAAGTACTTAATTGTGCAATTTTCTTTCGCTTTTGCAAGTTTAGCTGTTCAGATAAGGAATGAGAAAGTAAAGTCAAGACGACGGGCGTTTAGAAGTCATAAACTCCTGAGAGTTACGTTTTTAATAACACTATGAGGCCACTAAACTCAGTTTCTTTAGGAAATATCATGCACACAATAAATAACTTTAAATTAACATGACTTTAATGTCTATTTCAATTTGATGCTTAAAGATACTTTGTTGAACGAAAATGAACAATTATAGAGTATATTAAAGACAAACTATATCCTTAGGGTGCCAGCTGATGGTTGGAAGGTATATGAATGAGATTTATTTTTAATTGTTTACTTATAACAAGACCGATTTTTTAGAAAAGAGGTTTTGACACATTAAAAAATAAATTAAAGGGCAAAACTGAATATTTTTTAATGAAAAATTGTAATTAAAAAGAATTATTTAGTAGAAACGTATAAAATGTTTAAATAATATTTTATCCCCTCAAGGTGAATGACAACTCTATTTCAACTCCATTGAGATAAATTACGACGTTAAAAGATTTTTCAAGACCGATGAATAGTATTATAACCTTTTGTTTGCAGAAGATTTAGCATATTTTTTTAAAGATAAATTCAAAAACAACAAACACATATGCAGCCTAATATTTAAAAATGAGTTACAATACTAGTCGCTTTTTCTATCTAGCCAAAATATTACTTTTTTTGGAAATTAAATTTTAAAGGCGCGCTTGATGTGCCCTATGTAAAAATGAACTGACACCCCCTTCAGTATATCATTGAGTCCAATTAAGATCTTTACATGATGAAAATAATCGACAATGGACTTACTTCCAAAATTCGATTCTTCCTCCTTCGACGCTTCTTTGCCACACAACATCGAAACCTCCCAAGTCGATGGTTCCTTTCACCACTATGACTAAGATGGATCCATACATCAGCAGGGCTTGAAAGCAATCTGTCCATACAACGGCTTTTATTCCTCCCTGAAATAGTTTACATCATTAAAAATGTTAATCTTATCTAATCAGTAGCCACAACCATTATAACTCCAATCCACCGGAAGACACACACACACAAAAAGACATACACGAACGACCGGACCGCTGCAACAGTAACAGTAGTGGGAATTGTCCGGCAACCTCCGATAAACATCTTATCGGGGGTTGTGACTGTGCTTAATTCTTAAGGGCCATCACTGGCCACAGTACAACCCTTCCCTAAAAAAATACGTTCCGTCAACAATGGGATGAACCAGATCCTTTCCCCCATTCCGTTACTCACAAGGGTGGCGAGAATCAAACACCATGTCGAAAGCTTCTCATCCTCAATTACGAGGTTCCCCTCCCCCCCATCCGAGGATCTATTCGAACAATAAAATAGATAACAACACAGCTTCACAGAAATGATGGCAATATCTATGTATTAAAAATTTTAGGAAAACCAAGTATTTGGAAATATTACAGTTTGAAAGAGTTATTGCTAATTTGACGATTACAGCCTAAAACACTGACCCGATTACATGAACTATTATTTCATATGCTTTATCTCTACTTTTAGATATACAGACAATGAACGCCTATCCACCAAGTAGAATAAAATCTCAAATACACTGCCTCACTATCGATTTTTCCTTTCTCTCTATTTAAAAGCTGATAGGTAAAGTCCTTTTAATTTTTTTAAATTCAAAATGGCCGTCTCGAATAGTTAGGGAAGTAATGGACCTGTATTAAATTGGTTATGTTGAATTTGTTGAGACATGTCACAACACTCATATTGTTAAGTAAAAACCTTTTTCCTAAATTGAAGTATTGCTGCTCATTAGTGGGCTAGTATGATGATGGATAATATGGTTGAGGAACATGAATATATAGACTGAGGTTATGAGGTATATCCTTTATCTGTGGTTTTAATCAATCGTATTGTTAATGATGTTATAAAATTATTTTATAATTAAAATCATTATTTATTACATGACTTTTCCCAGAAAACAAGAAAGGTCATGTCGAAATTTTAGACTTAGAATGTCAAAAATATCATGTAGGCATAATAAAGATATATCTTAGAAATGAAAATGATTACTTTTCTAAAATAATGACAATGTTAACACATATGGAATCAGAAACAACAATGCCAACAAAAACAATCTATAACTATTCATAAGTATTTATATATAGATATTTTCACCATAAATTGTTTCAAAATGGCATTTCTTAGGGATTGAACTTGTAATTGGTTCACAAAAAAATTACTTTGGAAGAATGTCGAGTATGAAAATCTTTGCTATACCTCTAAATTGCTCTGTATATTCCGGCTTTCTTTCGGCCCTCAATTTATCCATAAATCGGCTGTAGATACGTTGTGTTTCTCTATCTTGGATATAAAAAGTGCATACTTATACAATCAAATGAAATGAAAGTAACTGCAAAAATTGGCGAATTTTTGATACTTACAATGCTGGTATAAAATGTGCAGACTAAGCCTACTGATAGCACTGCTGTCCAGATTCTTATTCCAGTAACTGAAAAAAAAAAATAAGGTGATTATTTTCAAGAAATTCTATTTCTACTGTTGTAGTTAATAGATAAACTATTGATATGGAAACTTGTTTTAACATCTTTCCAAATTAAAATGTAAATATTATTGGTTAAATGGAATGGGTTTTAGGCTAAATATTTCAACTTTGTATGCTTTTCCGTTATTAAGCTTTATATTTTACACTGTCACAACTATTAGCTTCTTAGGTTACTGGTAATATGGCTTAAAAAGACCAAAGAGTGGCGTTTCACTTAAAAGAAACAAATATTTTGATTGTGTGTTTTTGCATAATTTTAATAACCATACTGATGATTGTAGAAGATTAAAGTTTATGATATTTAATATAAAAATTCAAGCTGCATAGAAAACTAAAATCTGAAACGTCAATCTAAATCCGTTGGATCTAAACGAATTTTATTTTCCTGTATTATAATTCATTATAATTATAATTAAATAATAATAACTCATTATAATTTTCGAAATTACGCCTTTTTTTGATGATGAAGTGTGAATTTTGCTCCTGATAGACTGTTTTTGTTCTCGTAATAGCAATTGAATAACTTGATTTTTGCTGTATTTTTGATTGAAAAGTAAGAAGATAGACTTTCATTGTAGATCTTGTGCATATAAGTAGTGTTTTTCACAACACAACCTGTTCTTATGAGTATGAATGCAAATTTATTAAATTATTATTTCATAAAACGAAAAAAGAAAGAAAGAAAAGGTGCTACATATTCGAATGAGCATTATGATTTAAAGAAAAAGGTGGTAATATTCGAATTATAAAGAAATTCAATTTTTGTGATATTATTAGAAAAGTAAATTTTGTTTTTCCTTTGAATGTGCGAATTGCTTATCGGCCCAAAGCTATTTTTTTCAATACTCTGTTCTTAGAACGGAAAAATTCAACCAAATATTGTATTTGTTTGGTAAAACATGTCATTGCCAAACAGAGACTGAAAATTATTCATGATCCACGAAGTAGAAAAGCTATAAAAAAGATTCCTGTCTCAAACCAGAAATTTCGTAGAATGGTAGTGTTATAGTCATGATTCGCCTGTACCAATTCACATACCTTTCAATTTACCCAGGCAGTTACTTGAGTAAACTGATAAAATTAAAGTTTCTCAATCAAATAGTATGATAATCTTTTTCAAAAAATGCATTCACATTAATAATTCATTAATTATTTTCAAATTAATTACAAATTCAATAATCCGAGTGAACAATTCGGTCACCAAAGTTAGCAAGTTTTTAATATTTGTTTTATCAGAATGTTATATATATTTTAAAATGTGCAAGCAGTATTTATTTTATTCAAGTTTATTTATAGTGATGTTTCTTAAATAAATCCTTATATATATACTTTTTCAAGGGTCACCCTCAGATAAGGATTCAAAAAATTCCTTTATTCCTTATTACTTGGTTTTTATTGTTAACTATGTGGTAATATTAAGGATTCAATATACAGTATTTTTAACAGTAATTAGTACATGGTATAAAATAGAATTGAATGCGTACGTTACCTTCTGACAATGCTAATGCTGGTGCATACAAAACAACTGGCATATACATAACCTAAAATATATAAAAATAGCATCTATAGAAGTATATAAAATGAATTGGAACAGGTTTGACAACTGTTGTATAATATCTATTTTCTCATCGGTGATTAGATAAATAAATTCAATTAATATAATTCTGCTTATTGTTTGATATGTTTACAAGCTGGTGCAGATAAAAATTTTACTATCGATAGTCCAAATCTTCACTAAGCCAAGATGGATCATTTTGAATATTTTGGACAGATTCTAGAATAACAGATTAGTCGAAATCTTTTGATATTTAAAATATTTAAAATATAGATAAGTAAATCTCATAAGCATAAAATAAAATTAAATTAGGTCTAAAATTTGAATCTCTATTACAAAAAATATTTGATTAATCTTATAATTATCAAATTTTCTCGCCTCTCTCAGACAAAAAATAGTTTAAAAAATTCATTCATTAATCAAATGCAAAATAATTTTTTTAAAGTTTTTACACTGTTTCAATACATTTTAATGGAATAGTGAAAGCTCATGTGATTTATTTTGTTGTAAATATTGAACAATTTATTGACATTAAATAACAAACGTAAGTAGCAAATCAAATTAGAGACTGAATGCGCTGTTTGAAAGGAGTTACTTCAGATCATTCTTGCAGTATTATAGTCATTACTTTCTCTTTATTTACTCGTGATTTAGTAAAAGTCACAACTTTCAAAAAGTTTCCAAAATTTAAAAAGTAAATTTTTAGCTTTATGATTGGGTGACAATTTTTTTTGAGCTCAAATATAATGGTATTATATAGTTTGGAGTGGCAGTGAAATAAAAAAAAATTCAGGTTCTAGTACGTGGTAATAAAATATTATTGTGTCCTTAATTTTTAGTAATATCAAAATGAATCATTCATTAGAAACATATAATACTTCAGGAATTATAATTTAAAAATAGGTTAAATATTTAAATAATATTTAAATTATTATTTATTATTTAAAAATATTTTTAATATGAAACACTAACTACATCAAAAGATTTTTCTAATTCTATATGAAGAATTCTTCAGAGCTTGGATATCAGAATTATCAAATTAATTTTTGAGAATGGAACAAGAATACAAATTTAAGGTACATTTATTGTCTTGAGTCGGGTAATTTGAATAATATTGCTTGGTAATATGGCAAGTAAAATTATTTAGAAAGTTACTATAAGTTAATATATAATAACATTCCCATTAACAGCTTTATATGATGATATTAATGATTTATTGCATGCAAATAGCAGCTTGTTTTGTCGATGAAATATTTCGCTTTATTTGTTCTTCAAAATTCCCAAAACCAACCTATTCGTAAATTTTTTTGTGGTCCAGCACTTAAAAAGTAATTTAAAAATATCTCATGCATTCTTGAAGTTTTATCTCGCAGCTTTGGGCTCATTGTCGCTTGACATAACCCCGATACAAAAGTGCACACTCGTGTCCGGAATTTTGTTATCTGGCTTATGAACTTACCATCACATTATAATTCATTCGTTAGAATTAAATTATAATTCATTCACTATTTATTATAATTCTATTTTTTTTATTTTTATGGCAATTTTTCATGTGAAAATTTTGCTGCATTTTTACTACTATTGAATAATTGGAAGAAATTTATTCACTCAAACAGTATCTTAATCTCTTTTGAATTAAATTTCATATTTAATCGTAAAATTTGAGAAAATTTATTAAAAATTTTACAACTAAGTATTTAAAAATGTTTCAGGTAACTACTTAAAAATATATTTCATTCAAATATCATTTTAAAATGACAACATTTTAAGTGTTACACACTTCAAAAAATATTAAAATAAAATATTGCTTTTAAGTATAATGTGTTTAGTTTTCAATTAAAACTTCCTTGCAACTTCTAAAACTTTGATGGTGTGCAGTAAGAATATATATAAGGAAAATGTACTTAGTTGGATGATATTTTAAAAGAAAAAAAAGAAAGAAAATTAAAATAAGCCAAAAAATTATGCATCGTTCACAAACATTCATCTGAACATTCCCGAAAATGCTTTTTAGTTTCGCTATCATCTCAAAAGAAATTAAATTCGACTTTAGGCAATTGTAAAAAACTTGCATATTTTGTTAATAGAGATTTAAACTGGTGTCTTAAAATTTAATTAAAATTAATGATGTCTTAAACTTAAAATTTTTGCGAAAATATATTTCTTTGGATTTTTTTATATCATTATAAAAAAATCTGAAGCAATTGTTGGAAGTAGTCATTTTCAGATTGCAGTTAATAACCATTTAAATTATTCAGATTAAACACATTTTAAATTTTTTTGTATTTTATTTTCATTTTATTGCAAAAAGTATTGATTAAATTATTAAGAATTATTAAATATTCTTTGTTAAATATATATTTTAAGATACTTTTATTTTTATATTTTACAAGAATACAATAAAAGGAAATATGATCCTAGTTATTAAAATTAGTTTCGAAATTTCTATTAATACGGAATATTATAAAATTTCAATTCTGATACACCTTCGATTGAAAAATGTTTATATATGGTATTTCGGGAGTAGATAATTTTTTATATGGCAACAGTGTTATATTTTAGAAAGAAACAGTGTAAGGAAAGAGAATATTATTTATTAAATTTCAGAATATAAAGATACTTCATAGTCAAGTTTAATTCATGCAATGTGTTGAATTCACTGTTTCTTTATCTTTTAATAAATAAAGTTCAAAAAGAGCAATGTAAGTGATTGACATCCAAACTCACCATATGTACAGTGAAAACAATACATCCGATTGTTCGTACAGCCTTATGAAACCTCAATTCCAAGTACTGTAAAAAAATATTTAAATGATGAAAAAAATATAGACTAATTTTTTACATAAATTGGGAAATTACGAGAGAAGAATAGAATGAAGTAATGACAAGTCAGTTATTTGAAATTCATAAATAAATATGGATATAATTTAAAACATTTAGTGAAATTTCTACATAAGTGTAGAATACACGAGATATAAATGAAAGCACAAATAAGCATTGGCTATATAGGTAGGTTTTCATTCTTTTAAAAAGACTTATGATTTCCTAAAAAAAAAAACACAACATTTATCCATTTTTCGCACAATAAACAACGAATTCCGTGAAGAAAAAAACACTACTGGCTTAGATGCAAACTAGTATCAAGCTAGTTTTTGATTTTTTCTTGAAACTTGAGCCTTTTTCTTGAAAAGGCATTCTGCACGCTCGATACAAATAGTAATCTATAGGAGAAACATCTAGTGAATACATCAAGCGGGATTTTATATTTCAGTTATGTTGTTCTGAATTGATCTAGTAAGATGTAGACGAAGATTTTCGAATTGGGAAACAAATTTGCCATGTCTCTCTCCGTATTCAGGTCGTTTCTGAGTACGTAAGTTCAAACTGTTATGTGTATCTTTCGCCATTAATTGACCCTGTTGCAGTAGTTTATGTGAAGTAAGTTAGTCTTTGTCATATGAATTCAAATAATTTTCTGAGATTTAAAATTGTATTTGGCGGGATATTATGCTTACCATAAATATCCAATATCAACCGATTCGTTTCAATTGAAATTTTCTGTTGAATGTACTAATGTAATTATGCCTCACGTAAATGCTATTTATTTGGTAAAAAACTCGTCATATTTTTTAAAATTTTATACATCTGTTAATTATTTAATTTATGAATGATGGTTTCTTCAAATAATACTTCTAAATTTGGATCTTGAATTTTTTTTTTCTTAGTTTACCCTGCCCTTTGTCATGCGCAATGAAAAGATTATTTTTAAATAATTGAAAACACAATCTTTGCAATTGTATTAGATAGTGCATATTCACCACTAACCAGTATGTTTATACTACATTTTTTTGAAATGAAAGAATAAAACAAATGTTGTTTATTTGGCACAAAACTCAGCATGTTTTTAAAATAATTTTATATAGATATAATTGGATATTAACTAAAAGTCACACACTAAGTTGTGAAAGCTGTTGTCAAACATTTAAAATATCTTTCTCGATTTATTTTTAGGCAAAAAGTACTACTGACACCATTAAAAATGGGTGGAATCATATTTTACAGTCAGTATATAATATAAAAATTGAACTAAATAAATATAATGCTGGTGCGTTACAAATAAATTCATTTTGTTTAACCTGAATAATTTGGTCAATATATTTCAATATATTAGCAATGGAGTTTTGCAATGGTTTTTTAAATAAAGAATATGATCGTTTATGATCTTTAACGCATAAAGAATATGTTGATAGATATGAAATGTCTCTAATCATAGTCATAAGCGGATTATTTCACTTTCATGTGTCACACATTAACCATTTGTATTATTTCGTTATATAAGATTTTCATGAAAATTTCAAAAAAAAAGTTTGACTCAAATTTATGTTCTCTTATAAAAATTGTAATTATTTAAACAATATAGATAGTTAATATACATACAAATAAATTTCCCAGCAATAGAATCCTATTATTCAAGGAGATCGTTATTAAGATTTTTTAACCATAAAAGTGTACCCAACGCAATTCAAAGGCACTTGGAAAATGACTTAAAACTTAATTTTATAGTTCTTTTGGCTCTTCTCTTCTAGAAATAATTAAAATTTTCAGTTTAAATCCATATAGAACTTATCTACATTATTTTTTTTTCATATCAGTCACAAATTGATTTAATTTTTCCAATATTAGACACTTTTTAAAGCTGTTTGGTATATGGTTCATATTATTATTGAATTAAATATATTTTTTTAAGAATCCGATTGTTATTAAAAATATTACATTAAATATCTTCAAGTGCATGAGTTTCGAAGAAATACGCAGTTATTTGAAACCACCAAAATTACTATATTCCATAATATGCTATATATATTTACAGTTATTTAGCAGTTTTATACAGTAATACTGGATTTTGAATAATCATAACCGCAGACAGTCCCCTTTGTCTCTAATCTATATATTTCCTATTAGAATTTTTTAAAAACTATTCAACTCATTATTCTTATGCTGTTTATTTTATTTTATGCTAAATTTAAAATTTCATGCTTTTAATTTATTTTTAGTAACATAACTTTGATAACCAATATTTTTATCCAAAACATTTTGCTATCTAAACTTATCAAACTATAAAATGAGTTTCATTTTTTAAGTCAATCAATGTTTGTTTTGGGAATGTGGAATCTATCGATTTTTGGTCTTTCTAATAACCACTGGTCAAAGGATAGAAAACGATTCTAAAGTAGACATTTTTTATATTTTTAGATGTCTTCAAATGTGGGAAGATATCGTAATTGTAAAAATGATTATAGATAAAAACAAGAATGAAGTTTAAATAAAACTTTAAATTTT
>JAPMOQ010045390.1:1631298-1704474 GCA_026543055.1 Argiope trifasciata
ATCTTATCTTTAAGCATTTTTTCTTCTTTAATATTATCTAGTATTAAAAATTATTATTCAAACCATTGTTGTTATTTTACATCAGAGCAATGAATGAATATTTCAATCAAAATAATTAAACATTTTCGATGAAATTGATAAAAAGTTTATATTTGTTTTTCCTACTGAGCAAAGAATTTTCAGGATCAAAAAAGCTAAGGAAAATGCTTTAAGAAGGAAGAAAAAGTTATTCAAAAAATTCAAAAGGAATAAATAGTGAAACCAGAATCAAAAATAATATCCAAGAAAAAAACTTACAGAAAGAATTAAAATATCGAAAATAAAAATGTTACAAAAAGTTTAGAATAAATAAAATAGCTTCTTATTTTTTAAAGACTTTATTTATTTGGTAATTCAAATTTTTTAGAAGATAGCTCTTTGTAGTTTAGAGATCTATTTCTATAGTAGACGATTTTAAAATATTTAAGTAAATATTTTCAATAAGTAATTAAAAAATTTTTGCAGTACATATTTTTGTCAAATTACCTATTCCTTGAATATTTTATTACTTCAATTTAATGAGATATCTTCATATAATATTTTATTGCCAATTACGTTTTAAGTATCGAAAATTATCTTTCGTATTTTTGTAAAGCCGAACTTCTATGATCAAGGAAAATTTTTTTCTTCTAAAAAATCGGTGCTTAAAGCATTACATATATTTAATATTTATTTTGCAATTCAGGCAAATAGTGCAGTATTTGTTAAATAACAGAATGTATAATGATACTTCGCTGAACGCAAGAGTTTTGTTACTGGGAATTCCGCATTCTTTTATTTCTCTGTGTATTGAACAGCGAGTGATTTCACGAGCAGCTGAGTTACAATGATGTTTGTCTTCAATAACAGAGTTCTCAGAAGTTGCATAACGATAGGTGTGTTAAATCGAAGAGAACAGTAAAATTTCATTTATGTTTTCCACTTTCGATGTAATGACACATAAGAATTCTAAATTGTGAAAGATGTGAACACGTGTGGATATAGGCCTTGCTCTAGATTTATTGAAAATAAAACTGCTCAAAAGTTTATAATATTTATTGTTGTATGGAGTTTAAACATTTTATTTGCCGAGTTTTCATAGTGCTGAGATTTCATTAAGAATGATTACTTTTACAAAGGATATAGTAAAACGCCACATACATTTTTTACTTTTGATGCAAATAATTATGTTTGAGTTAAGAATTTTGAGATTTGAACCTGCGGCACTATAACCTTGCTCCAGATATTGCTAAATACAAATGTTTTATTATTCATTATTTTATAAAATTTTTGAATTTTATTATTTGAAATTTTATAATATGTTTTCCTAATATTACAAATGCTGTAATCTTATTAACCAAATTAGAAATAAATATCGTTTAATGCAAAAAGAAAAACAAGATGAATCCGGCCTGAAGACTTTCTCAAGAGTTACCCTCAGGCAGGGATTCAAAACGGAAATTTTTGGTGTGAGGAGGTTCTGATTTTTGTCCAAAAATATTCACTCCTCGTGACCCGAAAATCCTATGAAATTGGGATTTTGGAGGTAAAATTAATATCGCAAAATTAAAGACAATAAAACATACAATTACATGCAAAATCATTAATTTTTATTTTTGAAATCTAAGCAAAATCACAACAAAATTAAAATACAAAAAGACTATTTAAAATATCATTACAATATGAAAGTACAGCACATACCAATTGAAAGTAAAACTCAGAAACGCTATGTGAAGAAAGTAAACATATCAGTTAAAGCACATCTCGTAAACTAAATTTAATTTTCCTGCGTTTAAAGCTGCATAAGCTTAGCATGCTTGAAATGAATAAACTAAATGAAATGCTTGAAATGAATAAAAATTGAAATGAATAAACTAGAAAACTGTCTGATTTAGTATATTTTTATTTGATTAGTAACTGAAAGAAAAAAAAGTTTTCTAAATAGAGTGTATTTTTTATTTGTTTAGATCAGAAAATAATAATTTTTATTGAATTTCATAATGATTGTTTTTGGATTGGTAGTTTCCTAATTTTACTAAAGGATATTCTCAAATTTTACTTACATTCTATACCTGAGTTATGAGTTTAAAATTTAAATTTGTAAAGCTGTGATATTATACAAAATATAATTAAAAAGTTAGATTTTTTATATTATTTTTCATCATTTTAATGATTTTTTCATTTATCAATTCCATTAATTAATTTTTCATAATTTAACGAATAGTTATTTTCTTTAAACTGAAACAGCGAATAGTCATTATTACAAGAATAATGCAGACAGCATTAAGACTTTAAAATGTTACAATTTTACAATTGTCTCGAAATTAAATGAATATTGACTTGTTACGGTATTTAGACGTAATTCCAAAGATGTGTTTTTCGAACTGTAGGAGATTTGAAACTTGGATAGTTATCAAAATCTCGAGTTAAAATTATTTGAAGATTTCAACTTTTTTTTATTAGTATGCTCCATAAACTAGAAAGTAAAAAAGATTTTAATTTTTTTTGTTGCTATACAAACTTGGCGATTTTAATAAATTTACTCAAGTAGTGGTATCACCGAAAATATCGAAACGAGGAAAAAAAAAGTAATGAAATATCCAAATGAAAAATATAATTTATTTTCAACGTTGATTGCAGTTCATCTAATTCTATCTATCTCTAGTATATGGAAGTATTTGACTGTAGATTTAGAGCTGTCCAATTTATTTGTATTTTCATATGCAATAAATACAGTTCAAAATTTTATAACTTTAACTTATTAGGTTAATTCTTTAATAAATGAATCTTCAATAAAATAATATTATTTGGTATTTAATACGATTAATGAAGGAGAAAAAATTAAATAAAGGAGATATAAATATAGAAAACCACCGAAACGATGGAATATTAAAATAGAATAGAGTAGGTATAAAATCCAAAAATAAATTAAAAAACGCAAATTTTGAAAAATATTCATAAATAAAAAAAATTGGGGTAATTGTTTTTTTAAAGTGAGATTAAGGGAAAAATTTAGTATATTGGTGTTATAAATGATAAAAAATATGTAAGCTTTAAATTTTATTTGGACTACATTTTTTTTTTTAAAAAAAAGTGCCATATAGGAATTATTCGAAAAATTAAAAATATAACCAAACAATAGAATTTTTCGAATTAAAACTGATTAAAAAGTGCTAATATAAATATTGTAAATGTCATTTTTTGCCCAAAAAAGTAAAAAATTTAGAAAAATGATGTGACATATTTATTATCATTTCTTTCAATAAAAGTGCATTTGAATGGAGTTTCAAAAACTCCTGACTTTTAAAATTTATCTTTAAGTATGATGGTTTACTACAAGTATCTTAAAACAACAATTACTTCTGTTTAATCTTTTCTTCTCTGTTTGATAGCATGTTACTTCCATTCGAAAACCTAATTTTTCAGTATTTGTTCTGTTTTTTTTATTCGGTACGATATCATTTGGTATAATCTTGTAGCCTATTTTGGATGACCAATCCAATAATTTAATGCAATAAAAGAGACATTATGTATTTTTACTACGGAAAAAAACAATTTAATTCGACGAAAGGGCTGTTTCGAAGCAATTTTCAAAATTCTCCGACCAAAAGGTACTTTTGGTAAATATGTAAAATGTATTAGCAAGTAATTGAACTTATTGGTTAATAATAGGATGGTTTTAGAGATAACTCAGAAAGAAAAAAAAACATTAAGAAAAGGCAACAGTCCTGAACTGCTTTTCCAGTAAATTCAAGCATAAACTTTCCTTCAGGGTCAATATTCTAAGATTTCTGCTCTTTCTACAAATATCGAACTGAGTTTTTGTTACACACATTGAATTCTTTGATTTGAATTCGACTCGAGAGGAACAAAAACCAATAAAAATAATTAACAATAAAAACAATAGCAAAAAGCTTAAATGAATATTTAATTTAAAGGTAACAGATGAGAACGGAAACAGGAAAAGAACTGTGCACAATAAGCAATGACAATGGGAATTGATTAAACAAATCTTAATCTTTGCAGAAATTTTGCATATACAGCAACTCTCGAATGTGAGTTACAATGCAATATAAAGTTATATTTCAAAATTAATATACATTTTATGTTTATATTTATATTATATATTTCCCTTTAAGCAAATAGCAACTTTTATTTAGTTGTAAAGTTATTCATTATATGTAGTAACAATTAAATTCCTTAGAATGTCATTTCTAGAAAAGAATTCGATGTTCAATAAACGCGACTTAAAACATTTTTTAAAGAATGTGCTTTTAAAGAATGAATATCATCTTCCATTAGCCACTAGATATAATTAATTTTTTTCAAAACAATGGAGTTCCTCTGACTTAATTTTTATATATAATCAGGAAAAAATAAAATTTTGAATCTAAAATTTAAGAAAAGCTCTTTATAAAATTTCAGAGAATAAATGCGAAGTAACATGTTTGCCACACAATTACGGTTGTAAAATATGTACAATTAACATAAATAATAAATATTTTTAGAAAATTTGGCGTCATTGGTCAGTTTTAAAAGTTAGAGATGTGCAGCTGATATACATATTAAACAATGAAATGCTTACCTCATAAGCACTTGTGACTCCCAGGTTGTAGAAGACGGGAAGGTAAAGATAAGCCGTGGCTGGTACCACGAAGCAGAATGCGATATTGACTATTATGTATTGCGTACCATAGCGGTACACTTCTGCTGGTGTACCAAGCAACGTGATGGCTGACATGAAGCTGGCCAGTACGGACATGGCCACAGGAAAAACGCTGAGGGAACGACCGCCCATTAGGAATTCCTGTGGATCAGTTTTTTTACGATCGACTATGGCGTACCATATGCCAACTCCCGCAGAAATAAGCAGCATGAGGACAAATACAATATAGTCCACAATTCCGAATACATCCTTTACTATGTGCTCCATTGTTCAGTAGACAGATGTTTTGGTGAAAATGATGACAAGCGTGATAGTTGATATTTACGTTGTAGCAGAGGGGACCTGAAAAATTAAATTAGGCTTAGGAAAGAAACTTCAGTATTTAAAAAGAAAAAAAAAAGCATGGTATGTAAAGGATACAATATATTTAATTACTTTTGCCTAATATCTCGTACTGGACGTAACAAACCAATATAATTTAGAAATATATGATCAGAAATGCCACTTAGATCGGTAGGAAGAAGAAATGACAAGCTAGCTATATTTAAAATTTTTTCCATTTTTCATATTTTATCCTTGGACAGTATCTTAATTCTTAATAATCTAAACACTATATCTAAATTCCATGTCTATCGCCCGAATGTTCTGAATCTGCTGAATATTTTTCTACTCTTGGATAAAAATGATCAATATGAAAATGTTTTTTAAGAATATTTATTTAATTTTTAATTATTGAAAGTAAACAAAAAAACCTTTATAATTTGGTTAAATATTATTGAAGAAAAAACTTTATATTCCTTTAAACAAAAAAAAGGATTTTTTCTGTTTTATTTTTTGTATATTTTCCGCATTATTTCGATTTCCATTTATTCGGTTTTTTTTTCCATTTTTTTAAAACCTTAAAAATTTTTTTTCGGAGTATTTTGAAACAGTGTTTTTCGCTATTTTAATTACACTTTTCACATTAGTATTAATTCTTCTTTTTGTGTGCTTGTTATGACTGCTAAATAATAACGACAAAGTATTAAAAATAAAAAAATGATAGACGAATTCAGCCTGAAACCTTATTATGCTATTTCGATTTGGAACACCATTTTAAATTTTCAAAAAGATTAAAATCTCAAATTCCGTAGTAAATTTGGATTTATACCCTATTGGCATACTTCTTCCTAAAGTCTCATAGTCAATGGCTTTACATTCAAAATGTTAGTAAAAGTATAAATAACTTTAGGATTATTTAACAAAATTTTCAGATGAATATTTACTTTAAATTTAGAGTAAGAAATTTCATCAAAACTTTTAATGTTCTATTGATTAAAAAGCAATTTAATTTGAATTTGCCTCCCATGATCTTATAGTCAATTTAATTATTTATGTGTCGAAGTAAGTACTTGACCTTTACAAAGTGTAAATTCATTATACCTATGTTGACGATAATTGACTTAATTTGGCAGAGAATGTAATCGTTTGACATTCCAAAATTAAGTAACTTAACAGAAGACAGAATTTTCAGTGTTTTGTTAATTAGAATCTCAGTAAATAAACGGACTCTTTTCATTCGTTTCAACATAACAGATTCTTTACTATTTTGCGTTTTTTATAGCTAGACGGATTTAAAAAATTATTTGAGTCGTTTTGAGAATTGAAAGAATAAGAAGAGAAAAAAAGCCTCACCTACTTAATGAAAAAGAAAAAAAAAACTGTTTACGGTAACAGCAATGAAATGTAATTTGAAGGCAAATCTTGATTTTATAATCTGTAGTATCAAAAATTTTAAATATACGGTATTAAATAAGCTAGAGTTAAGTATTCACGTAATGAATAATTCTGCTTCTTATACATTAAAAATACGCAAGAAAGGTTTTTTTCTCTTTAAATTTAAAGTGTAACATTTTACTTCTAATTAAATAGAGGAACTCATATTATTTACTAAGTGAAATAGGGAATGGTCTTAGCGACAATTTTTTTTTGTATTAAAATAGATACAAAATTATTTTTTGTATTGATACAGATATTACCTTTAGTTTTCTTTAATGTTTTTTTCAACCTATATAAATATAACTTGATTTTAAACAAACATTTAACTCTGTCTTTTGTTTGTTTTTATAGATTGTTGAATAAAATGATATTTGAACTTTAGTCTCTCTTCTCTCTCGGATATAATTTACTCTAGTTTCTCTCTTTTTGTTAAAGGATATTTATTTAAAAAGCTTCAATAATTCTTTGAGATTTATGGTAAATGAATTATCTTATTATTAATTATATTTCTCAACCATGCAATGATTTGATAAGAAATTGTGCCTTTTGCGATCTCGTATATTTCAGACTTCCATGAGACCGATAAACATATTTATGAAACTTGTCTTCCTGTCTTATTAGTCAATCTGCGAAGGCAATAGCTAAAAAATCACTAGACCAGGGATCAGCAAACTATTGAATCGGAAGAGCCAAAAGCAAAAGTTTACAAAATTTTCCAGTTTTTAAAGAGGCACTAAAATTTTTTGATTTACTTTTATAGTAGTTCCTTATATATATTTGATTTTTGATTTAAAATAAACGGCTTTTAGTATTGAATAATCCTTGTTCGTATAAAAATACAAATATAGTTACATCAATGGGAGAATTGGTTCTACATGCCTTTTGAAAGTTTGATTAAATATGGCTTATAGTTTGTTTTAAGTTTCAAGGACGACTCTAGATTTTTGTTTGTTAATTGACTTCTAAATTTGTTTTTAATTATATTCATACAAGAGAATGCTTGCTCTCACGAACATGTCGATCCGAAGATCATCAGCACTCCATATGCCATTTCTTCACCGCACTGTAATGTTCTGGAAGACTATTCCATGCTTCGAAAATAATGAGTTCAACTCGCAGACTGCTGTTTTGGTGAGACAGAAATGAAACACAATTGACTGAAAGATACACATGGCCACGGAGTCTCATCTCTAGGAACAAAGCAGAAGTTCAAATTTATCTCACCAAGGTCATGTTAAGCGTAGCGGTTTGTAATTAAAGCTTGTGTTAATAGAGGCTGTTAAAAGATTAGTTACTTTTTTTCTTATTTTTTTAAGGGGTTTAATAATAGATCATTAATTTTTCGTTTGGAACTGGAGAGCTGCAACTTGACATGAAAAAAAGCCGCATGTGGGTCGCGAGTCACAGATTGCCGACTCATGAACTAGATGGAGGAAATTTGTTATCTGGCTTCTACAGCAAATTTGTAGATTTCTTTAAGTTTTGAGCAAACTTTCTTCAAAAGAAATCTGCCTGTCTACCTGTCTGAATAGTTAACATGACTACTACAAAGCGAAGAGAGATAGATGGATTAAATATGATGCACAAATTGAACATCTGAAGTATTTGCATGAAATTTGAAACTAAATTCATTTTTCTGTTGACTATCCATCGGTCTTTACTTTCACAAACATTTAAATGAGATAACCAAAAAAGCAATGATTTAAAAATATGAAATTTGATATGTGAATTTAAGATTAGAATTTTTTTTAATGTTTTGGTTTAAGTTGGATGCACAAAAAAGTACCAAATATACAAAATTTTAGATTTTCTGTTAGCTAATCGTCAAAAAATCACCACAAATAGATTATAATTGTCTTTTTTACAGTTACTGTTCACTAACCACATGTGCTTAATAATGCATAAACACAGTTACTAAAGAATATGCTTGAAAATTTAGAAAAATCCCTCTATCCAGTATTATTTACATTTTGCTTTTCCAAGTATTAAATACGTATTTTTGATGGATGAAGAATGGCTGAATAAACCGTAAAAAGTATACATTGCGTCAAGCCACTAGTATTAATCATCACTTGATCTAGACGGAAGAAAAAAAATGTTGTAAGTGTAGGGAAAAACGTTGAAAACGGGAACATAAAAGCTAGATAATACCGCTTGTAGCTTTCAGCTAATGATACCAAGAGAATTTTCAATAGTCAGACAAGTTTTAAACCGTGGTCTGATGAAAAGACTTGTCCTGCCCTTTCTTCTTTTAGTTTCCTCTCTACACCAAACAGAGGATGTCAGAATTTAGAGTTTAGTACGCTCCATTTCTGCAGCAGAGACCTAGTCATCAGACTTCCTCTTCGCAAATAAAATTACACATTAAACACTTTTTTCTATTTCATGAAAAATTTGATTTTTTACAAAATAAGATTTCTTATAATTTGATAAAAATTCCCTTAATATCCATAAATAAAAGATATTACCATTATAAGTTTATTCTATTTCTCATTTTTTTACTTTATTTTCATTTTAAAATATCTATTTTTAATAGTGTACGTTTCAATGATATCAAATAAAGAAAGTTCTTTTACATAAAAATCAAAATCAAAAAAAAAAAAAAAAAATTAAAATAACTCACTTTTCCTAATAAAAAGTTTCCATTGAATAATATTTCAGCTTTACTTTTTCTTTTCAAAATGCTATCAGTCTTAGAAAACTAGACAGGGGAAAGACTTTAAACATGAGAGAGGTAAATCTAGAGATTGTGGTTAGTCAAACGTCATCTACACAATTTAAAGAGTAGGTCAGAACAGCTGAAGCAATTTATTTAATAACTTTTCTATACCGGTTTGAACAGGCTTTTGGTGATAATATAAAGCTCATATCTATTTATACCTACATTTAAAAAATAACTTTTTTTTTTGTCCAAAAGACATAAAAATATTTTTAATCGTTCATGTTAATTATATGAAATTTATATATAAAATAACTGTTAAAAATATATAAACTGCTATGTTAATGCCATAGTTAAGTATGGTTATCATTTCATAAGTGTTTTGTGTCGAAATTTTTAGTTAGGATTCTGCTTTTCCCGTCATTGTTTTGAGGTTTGTAATTCATTGTTGCTGGAAAATTATATTGATGGAGTAGAGTAATACACATTTTAAAGAAATTATATGTATCAAGGGCATCTCAAAAGTATTTGTATTTCTTGAAATATTTACTATTTCTCGAAAACAGCAAAGGAAGTACAACGAAAAAGACAAAACTTTATTATTTTATAATATAGATGATCGATATACACACACACACATACATATATATTTAAAAGTTTACCATTGAACAATTTCTTCTATAAAAATATACACAATTTCACATTTAAATGTCGTTAAGATAATTTAGAGTCTGAAATGTATGAGATAGATGGCTTTTTAGTCGGATAAAAGTCAGAATCGCTGATTACACTGGTTGTTCTCAGAGGTGTCTGTGACATACCCTGCAATAGAAACATTTTTATCATATAATATTTTCAATTTTTAAGAAATTATGAAATATTTATATATTATAACTAAGATATGATAAAAAAACCAAACAGATCTAAAAGAAATCAAAATAATTTAAATAGACACAAAACAAAATTTAATCGAGCTTTATAGTAAGCTGAGCCCTTGTTTGATTAATTATTGCTATAATTGCTAATGGAAATTGCTATTCATATCTTCTAAAACCATTACCTCACAAAAATGGTTTTTGTATTAAGATAAAATTCAAAAACACTCTGATTAAAATTGTATTAAATTACAATTAAAAAACTTTCTGATTAAAACTGTATTAAATTTCTATTCAAAAACTTTATGATTAAAATTGTATTAAATTTCAATTCAAAAACTTTCTAATTAAAACTGTATTAAATTTCAATTCAAAAACTTTTTAATGGGATCAATTTTATTTCTTTACAATTTTTAAAATATAATTCTATTTATAGTTTGTTAACTGTGATGAATCGCAAACTCATTGTTCAAATCACTGAATCGAGTGCTTTAGATAATGCTAAAATTAGTACTTAAAGATTGCTTTCTTTGGATATTAACTCCGAAGTAACAGTTTTACTTCCCTTTTTATTTTGCTATATTTACACTTTTGAATTTGCACCCACAATTATTTATAGTAGATTGATTTAATTAAAATCCTATCTTTTAGAAGTATAAATATTTCAGAATTATCAATAAGAAATTAAAAATAAATCATTCCATATTAATCATTTAACCGCAAAAAAACAATACTATGGATGAATAAGCTGGTCGCCAAAGGCGGCTAGTCATTATGAAAGAGGCACCGAAGGAACTAAAGTAAAATTTTTATGATGAAATTATGGTGTTTTAAAAATCTGGATTCTAACACATATTGAAACTAATACAGAAGTGTTGTTTCTTTTGTCATTTCCCATTGGACAAGTTGGATTGGTTGCGAAGACAGAGATTTAAGCCGATAGGGTGCGTCTTTTTTTTTTTTAGTTGCGCCAAGACTGAAACTTTGCCACTCATTCATCAGCACACATCTCACAAATAGCAGAGAGGAAGAAGAACCGGGACTAGAACCCAGGACACCTATATAGCGGGGAAGACGTGCTCTTTCTATGCCAGGACACAGGCAGAAGTAGTGATTTTTTACATTCGATTGTTATCGAAATGGTATCAACATTGTAGCGAAAATTGCATTAATCAGCCCGCGTTTATCGTCTCTCCCTTTACTGCTTCCTCCCGCCTATTACTAGAGTAAACTTTTTTTCTTTTGTTGTTACATAAAGACAGAGTGTTTGCAACGACAAGTAAAGATTCAATACATTTAGAGTTAGGATAACAGATACTATGTGTAGTGTGACAGGTGAAATGTTGAAAATAATATATTGCGAGAATCAGAATATTGCCTTGATATTCGAGGATCTACAAAGGGTGTTCACATGAAATATACTGATATAAGGGGTTTCGTTAAAAACTTCATGACTCTTTACAATATACATTGAAAAAAGGATAACATACATATGATAATATATATACATTTTTTACAATAATCCTTTGGAAACATGTTAGAATTTGTGATTATCTAGTAATAAATTTGATCTTGTAAAATGCTATTCAGATTGCTAATCTTTTTGAAATCACCATATAATTTCTAGATATTAGATATAAGACATTAAGAATGATATTTTCTCTTCTAAAACATTAAGAATCATAATTTATGCTACGTGATTTAATAAATTTATTGCAAAAAAAAAGAAATTAAAAAATTAAATTTTTTATACAGACTCCCAAAAACTTTCTATTGCTAAATTTTCTAGACATTATACCATTTTAAATGAAAAAAAAAACTTATACTGAACGAGCTATGAAACTTTGTTTCCATTGATTTTTTTCCCAACAAATGGATGCTACGAATCAGACCGGTAATTGATTGGCGGGAATGATTTGCTGATATTTAATGAGGCGAAGAAAAATTAAGCTTTTGCAATTTGTTTTTCAACACATTTATTGAAAAAAACGGCATAAAATATATTTTTTCAGGCTATGAAAAATATTTTTTGTAACTGGAAGTATATACCCATGTCTAACGATTTAGAAATTAACTTTTGACTCACGATTAGAACAGGCATTCTTCATTTGCATACCAAAGATTATTACAATTATTACTTTAAGTATTATATTAAAAGAGACCATATCAAATTATAAAACAAACAAATAAATGAATTACTCGTTTTTCTTTATGCAAAACCATCTCTTTGAATTTTCCACCAGGCATGTATTTGCTGAGCCATGTTATTAAGGGAGATAATAATCTTTCATCCACAATTTCTTCCTCTTTGGAACCTGCAGTGAAAAAAGAAATAAAACTTAAAAACATTGAAAATATTTTTTTTATACAGATTATAATATTTATTAATATACATTCTCCAATTCGAAACTGATGAAGCCATAGTATATATTCAAGTTAACCAAAATTCCTATCAATAAAGTATTTGATCTAAAAATAGGGATAGCAAGAGGAAACAATAATTTTGAAATTAATAATGATGGTAATGAAATTCTCAAAGAGTTTTTTATAAATAATACATAATTAATACATACACAATTAGTAGTTTTAATATGTAAGTTTATAATAAATATTTTGGGTAATTTTTTTAAAATTCTCCAATAAGACTTAATAATTTTGTAAGAAATTGTTACATATTTTATGTGATACTCTCTAGTGATCTATGGGATTAAAAATTTATACACTTACAATTTCTAAAATAGGAGTGCTTGAATTTTAAAATGTTTTCGAAATTAAAAGTTCACATTTCTTTTCTGAATGAAATGGAGAAAAAATAATCCTAGAAAATTAAATTTTGCTGCTATTTGTATATCAAGTTTCGAAAAGCTCTGAATTGGAAATTTAAACTCGAAGAATTAATTTCTTTACTTTCAAAAGATTAGATGATATTAACAGTTTCTAAATTTTTCCCGAGAAAGATTTATGCGAAAAAAGGCAGCTTGTTTCAAATATTTGTGATGCCATAACGTAATGCGAAATGCATTTTAAATACAATATTAAAACATACTAGCATGCTAAGTTCAGAAGAACTCAGTTTTCTCTTCTTAATTTCAGAGGAATTCTGAATTTCCTGCTGGGCATTATCTATACCGAGATGCCTATCTTCTGTAAAGTATGACATTTTATGTTCATAGCTTGAATAAATCGTACGTTACGTTTCTTCTATCCATGATAAATTTGAAATTAACGCTTTATTTGATAGAAATATCTTAAGCAAAATCCTTAATTCTTATTTTTGCCTATTTTCTAATGTACCGTGGCTATAAAGCCCTTAACTACTTTCGTGATATATCTAAAAATTAACAATACATACGGATTTTCAATTCGATTTGGCTATATATTATTCTATGAAATTAATGTAATTAGGAATACTAATCGTAATTTCAATAGAGCTTGTAATATAAACTACTATTACGTCCTGTCAGAAAGCATAGATAAGTCTTGGCCATATTGGGATGGGTAAAGTGGTAAAGTGTAAACCTATTCTTTTTTTAATTAAAAAATATTCATATATTTAAACAGAAAAAATATTTGGAAAAAAATTAAAAAGAGTGGAATTATTTGGACTGTTGATTTTTGTAATTCATAATACATTTAATTAAAACATGTCAACTTACGTGTTATTAGACTGACCACTATGCCTACTATCATGACAACCATGAAGCCTATTCCACTCAACCACAAGTAAGACAATCGGTAAGGTGGCAGTATATCATCACTGAAAAGAATGAGGAAGTACGATTAATTTTTGAATGCAAATCCCATTGTACAATTTAAATTGATTTTAAATTTCAACTATTGGCATTACTTGTTTCGAATTATCTCAGGGATTGATGTCATATTTGCGATATTGATATTAGTCGCGTTGAAATAAACATCAGCGCAGCCTTGGTAGGATAAGGATTCCTCTGGAATGTAAGGCTGACTTGCAAATGCTCCCATTCCAAACCACATGGAAATTCCAAAACCACTCACAAGACCTGTGGAAGCGCCCTGAAATAGACAGAGGTAAAATAATCATGAAATAGCTTACAAGAGATATTTAGAAGATATTGATATACCTTCCAATACGAAACAAGTATTGAATATTATTGTTTATAGACTGGCATACTAACTACAACTGGAAGTAAAATAAATCACATAGGAGATTATTAAAAAATAACCAAGGCAAAGAGAGAAAATGGTTTTATAAATTTTATTCACCCATGTATTTGCAAATGGAATGAACATTCCAAGAGTAAACGCTCCCAACATTGGTCCTCCAACAATTCCATGGATAGTTAAAGCTGCCTGGAAATAATATTAAGAAATGAATTGTTAGTAAAATTCTGGAAGATGCATATAGGTGTTAAATTTCCTGTATAGTATACTTTTGAGACAATGAGTACCTGGTTTGTAATCTAAAACTATCTTTAGTTTTGCTATTTCACATAGGATTTAAAAAAAAAAATAGCAGCACAAAAAATGCAGAATATTTTAATCACCAAAAAGTTAACGTTCAAAATTTTTATGTTTCAAAACTTTTTTAGTCAGAAATGAATATTTTTCAGTTTTATGTGTTTGGCCTTCTTTTTATCTATTAACATGATTAAAAATACATTTTGAAACAGGCGATTTACATTTTAAATGTAGTCTTGTATGGATACCGCAAATTTTATACATATAAAATTCATGTATGGGGTCTTATACTAATTTTATGTGAATAAAATTTATAGTAAGAGTAATTCATTTCCTCTGGCTTTCCTAGTTTAAACGCAATAATTACAAAACTTAAAAAGCGAATTGAACTAACCTTAGTGCAAAGAATCAGTATTTAAAAGGTAGAATTGTTTCAGATTTTATACTAAATATAATAAATGTTGATTTCTCGCTGATCTGTATTTTTGCATGTATATAGGTAAAATTTACCATATTGTTATAGTATTTAAATTATTAATTTTTTTTCGAAGTTTGAACAAAATTTGTTCATAGGCCTGCTAGCCTGTACTTTTGCATGTATCTAAAAGAGATTACAAAGCATCTGAATGATTTGAATAAAGAAAGTTAAAAAACACAATCTAAGAATTTAAAGAGTGGAATCTTTATCAAATTTTGTATCGAATCCACATATTGGCTGTCAATTTTTAGCCTGTGTTTTCTAATGCATGTAAACGCAAACTATACAAAATAACTATCATTGGTAGACCATCTTGTTGCGAAAGTTGTAATTGTGTATCCAATTTTGGTTTCACTTGGTCGATAAAAAAGCATTTAAAATTGACATGCATTTTTCTGTATTATATTACGAAGTATAAAACTCTAATGGGCGAAACTATTAAAATAAAAATTTGATCATGTAATGTTACTGTCTTGGCGGAGTTACATTATTTTATCAAGAGGAGCGAGTATTTTACCTTCTTTAAAGAGAAAAAGGAGAAGAGAAAGTTTAAGATTGCAAGTATTTGCAATAATAATAGAATAAAAAATATTTAACATAATAAATTAAGCTAAAACGTGAACTTTGTCTAAAAATGAATAAGTTATTTAAACTCTTTCATTTTCAATTATTTTATAATTAATGAGAAGATGTTATTTTTATTAGCAATTGCACTGCCATTAGACTTTCAGATGTTGTAGTTAGAAAACGGCGTGATTTTCGTGAACAGATTGCAGCATTAATAAATGCAAAAAAAAGTTTATCTAAAATGAGTACAATATTCTGTCATGCATGTATTTTATTTATTGATATTTGACTCATCTACAGATTAGCAACTCAATTTATTCTATCTTAACTCATAAGTAACGATAGCTTGAATGAATTTGTGTGATTAACCTCTTATCTTGGAAAAATCTGAGGCAGTAGTGCAACAAAATCAACTTTATAATTTTTTTAAAATCTAGTCTTGAATTATCAAAATTAGTTCTAAGTATTAAATTATAATTAAAAATAAACTCAAATAATTTTTTTTAAAGTTGTGTTTACCTGCAAAACACCTCCCATCTGCTCTGCAGCAAAGACTAGAACAATTGAAATAATTCCGAAACTCATAGCTGAAAAAAATATAAATAATTATTTAATTACGGAGGGAAGAGTTTTTGCAAATATAGAAAAATATTTTCCTTATTCAAAATATTTATAATAAAAGTTGATGATTCAACAAATTTAAGTTTTGAATAATCATTGTGGTCTTAACATTTTAGCTGCTTTATATATACAATTGGTCACAAAACTCAGAATATAGATGTAAAAATGTAATATAAATTTAAGATTAATAATTACAAGAATGTTAAAGTACACAATAAGAAGTATATTTAGGTAAAAAATTATGAAGCCTTCAGGATGTTTTAATTATTTAGTTTGCATGGGATAAAACATAAAATGTGAAGTCACAAAATTAAATATATATCTATAAAATTTGTTAGTTTAATCACTTTTTTTGTTGAAACTTTTCTTTAAATTATTCTACAGTTAGTTCCCAACTCTATAAATGTAATAATAATTTTTTTACAAATATAATTCTTTTTTCGCTATAATAAATATTTAATTAATAATAATTTATTTTTTCTCTGTAATAAATACTTGAAGTGAGTTTCAGAGAATGTGAGTTATTTCACTATCAAGTGGTCAGAAGATGGCAAATTTCTTTGGGAAATTGGTTGGACGTAAATGGATGGTTGAATGGTTGTATTTAAAGTAGACTAAATAATTATCTTAGAACTGGATTTATATTCAATATTGCAGGAAAAAGGCATGAAGAAATTTTGAGCATTGCTTTCGTAATTTTAAAATTCGATATTTATTTATTTATTTAAATGATAAATATTTACCCTACAGTATGTGCAATGTTAAAATTTAAAAAAAAATTTTACCTAATATTTTCGTAATTCTTGTGGCCCATACTTCTGTTATATCTGTAACTATGTATTTCTTAATGATGTCTTCCAGCATCACTGCTGACAGAGAATTGACTCCGGAGGACACTGTGCTGTAAATGAATGAAAACAATTTAGAAATATTGTATTTGTTTGAAATAAAATAAAGAAAGAAAGTTTTTAAAATACTTAAATATATATTATTGTTTTTTTTAAATTAATATATTCTGAAAAATTTTTGGTATTGTTTGCAGGTGAAACTATTCTGATTACATAAAAAATGTATACTATTCTTTTACTCGAAATTATTAAGAATGTTGAACAAAAGCATCACTACGAGTATTAAAAACAGAAAATGTTTAACCATTAAGAATTATTAAGACAGTGTAATATATTTAATATAATCGTACGAAATTTTATTTCGTTTTCAATTATAATGATTGGTCTAAAATAATTAAATTCAAAGTTTTATTACTTGGTCAGCTTTGCTCGTAGAAGAGTTGGATTCTTATCATTTAAAATATTATTCCTCTAGTATATTTTCTTTATGAATATTAAGACCAGGTAACCAAATTAAAATTTCGCTTTTATAATTTGTTAGATGTGTGGGTGTCTAACAACATAAAAAAATTCTTTACTTCTTGTCAAGAGTTTTTCCAGCTGAAAGCACACATACACGCGCACGCACGCACTCACGCAACACATGTATATGTATACATATGTATTTATTAATGTAACCTTCAAGTCCATTCATATTATTAATCATTATAAATTCTGTTCTATCATTTTCAATGAAAATTTGGTCTCTAATTCTAATCTAATGTCTGATGAATATGTTTAATAATGAATTTTCAGTGCAAATACTATGCTCGAATTCAATGCTGATTTCCTTCCTGTTTTAGAAAATGATTCTTTTTCCACTTTGTGAGCCACTATTAAGAATGCGTCTTAATAGTGAAGTGGCAAGATTATTTTCTGGCAATCAGATCATTTCACCTTTTTACTTTTAACGCAGTTGCATAAAATGAGAGGAACAGGAATAATCTTTTTAAAAAAATCTTTAATGATCTTTCGTATTATTAAATTTGTTTATACAATTGTTATAAATAAATGTCTTCGCATCTAAATAGCAAATTCACTTTATTTATTTAATTACTTATCTATGAAATTAATAATTTTTCTAAAAAATACTCATAAAAAATCACAGAAATTTTAACATCGAATAATTTACCTTAAAGCTCCACTAAAAATACCCGATACGAAAAGTCCTGGTATTCCTGGGAAAGCCCCTAAGGTTTCCATTACGAATCGAGGAAAAAGCTGACAATGGAAATCAGTATATGAGAAATAAAGAAAATAAAAATTCAAAATTTGAACAGTTTTGAAAAATTGTTTGAATGATGGATTCTAATCTTCATTCAAAAGTAGATGAAATAACAGCAAAAAAAAAAAAATGAATCTACGAATTGTGAAATATTTATTGTTTGTTATCGTGACAGATTTATGTCTCTCTAGAAAGAGCAGATATATTTTTTTATTACTTTGAATAAGAACACAGAAAAAAAAATTTGATAGAAAAAAAAATGAAAAAATCATTTGTGATTGGATAAGAAATATTCACTCTACTTCCGAGCCAGTTAAAAATAGCTTATCATATACATATTTAAGTAAATGTATTTAGTGACCGGCTTGGAGAGATCTTAGTTACGTTTAATGTAAAAAAAAAACCTTCAAACTCTTATCCACAACTTGACATTCATGATTATTTTTTAAAAAAAGGAGGAATTCATCTAATCATTGAGACATCAAAAATGAAAATCTACTTCAGATTTCTTTGCAAATTTATGAATTAAACGAAATTCCTATTATGATTTTTCACAAAAACTATCCAGATAATTAGTAGAATCTTTCTCCCTCCACTTTAAACAACGAAAGAAAATTGTGCAATTAAATAAATTGTGTAATAAAACAAGTTTTCATTGAATAATAAAATATAATGTCAAAATTAATTAATTTTTTTAAAGATTGTCAAAACGCAGTGAAAATTTGCATGCCGATAAAATAAGCATAATTTAAAAATTTGTAAACAATTTTTAATAGCAAGATAAATATGTACTATAATACTTTCTGTAGATATAGCAGAAAAGTATTTGAAAAATTTTCTTCATTTTTAAGTAATTAACATTCTAAGTAAAATGTTAAAAAATCTTTCCAAGGCCCAAATGCTTATTCTCTCTTTGATGAATTTGATATACCTAGGTCTATGGTCCAACCCATATCATCTTAGTCCGTAGGCACTTTGTACAAACGGTAAACTTTTTTTTTCTTCTAAAATTTCTTCCATTGTAGAGAGATTAAGGATAAAGATTCTGCTAATAATATTTACACAGTTACATAACGTAGTTTCCATAATCGCAAAAGAATTTAAGGTTTTTAAGGTTACTATAAAGTTATGGGACACGACTTAAACAAGAATGTGTAGAATATTAGTATGGCACAGATTTACTGCAGTCATAATTTGATCCATAGAAATACTTTACCGAGAGATTTATGAATACATGATTATTCATCAGAAATATACATGATATTCATTTTATTGTAACTCAGAGATAAACTGGGAATCAAAGTGAATAGTGTTTAAATAGATAATAAATATTTGTGATATATTACTCACACATTAAATAAATATTTGTGACATATTACTCAAACATTAAATAAATATTTGTGACATATTACTCAAACATTAAATAAATATTTGTGATATATTTCTAGAACACTAAATAATTATTTGTGATTGATTTACCATTAAAATAATCCAAAAAACGAGATACCTGATCGGGAGCTTGAATCATTTTTGCTCCAATTGGGTCGCAGTCGTGATAGAAAGCGTAAATGACGAGTCCTGACATGCTAGTGACGCAAATGAGCAGGATGAGAGCTGGCAAGTTTATCCACAAACACCTGGAAGAAGAATATGTAGTTTAATGAATGGCCAATTTTTATTATTAATCACAATTTAAAATGTAACTTTTCTAACAAAATTCCGAAAAGAAAGACTAAATTTATTTTTAATTTATATTATATTATTTTAATTCTTTTTTACTTATAATATAGCTGCGAATTTGTATTATTGTTTTATATGCAATAAGAATATTATTATTTTATAAGACATTTCTTTCACAGATGTTTCATTTAGGGACGAGGAATCAATGATTTTCGGCCTTGGAGACGACTCCGAGAGTTAGATGGCAAAAAGGAAGGATCTCGAATATTCAGGAATCTTAACAATTAAGATTGGTGTCCCAGAGTTTGTTCTAGAACATTTGATGCTATGTCATAGGAATTATAAAAAACGCAGAGCCTATATAAACTCTAAAAAAATGTTAGTAAAGAGCATTGAAGTGCCTTAATGTTACAGTAAGAAAAATGGATAATAAAAGGCAAATCGAATGTAAAAATAAGTCCAATGAGTGCTACAACACTGCAATCATAATGTATGAGGTGGCATTAGTTACAGGTTTTAAAGGTTTGAAACTCCCTTACTCACAGTTAAAACTGTTTAGACGTATTATTGAAACTTAATGTCATGAAAATCTTATAGTGTTGCATATTAAGCGTTATTTCTTGAATATTAAGGTTTTAGAATCATCAACAGGATTTTAGTTAGATTATAACATAATAGTTACTTTCTAGACCGTCAGAAGCCGACATACTTTTCAAATGGGAAAAAGATAATATATTTCACATGACGAAATTACTATATTTTAGACTATTTCAGTCAATAAATGTTCTACTAATAATAGTCACAAAATCTATATTTTTACTCAGCCCTCGAATGTTAATGGCTTTTTTTTTCAAAATATTCTTTTCACACTAACATTTTAATCAAAATAAATATTACTCTTATTCTATGAAAACTGGCAGAATGAAATTAAGAATTTTATCATTTCAACTATTCCACAGTCGTTTCTGGAAAATGGTATTTTTTGTTATTTGATCTTTCTCGAATAAGTAATATATAATATAATATAGAATAATATAATACAGTAAACATTATAAGCAATATAGAATAGGTAAATAAGAAAGGAAAAAAAAATTAACTACATTAAATGGAATTTTGCTAAATAATACAGTTGTTTCCTGCCACGAATAAATAAAATGAAGATTCATCTTCTGAAACAATGTGCTAAAAATTCGTTTTTATGAAGAGTGTCATAAACAACAGTGATATAGTATCAAGAGTGCCTTTTCAACAGGGGCACCCTTTTTTTCTGCTATTAGGAGTCGCATAACTTACCTCTGAGCTCCACGGAGCGAGCCTATTGTCAAGTATCTCTGAACCATGGCTTGATTGGCAGCGTAATTTCCCATCCAAGTAATGTAACCGCCAAAGACTAAGCTCCAGAATGTGTGTCGAACCGTGGGATCGAAATCAAACCTATATTCAACAAATACAGATATTAGTTAAGTGACTTCACAAGATATTAAGTCTTTCTTTAAGATCTTTACAAACAACAATTTTTTAATGACTACAGGGAATAAATTGTCCTTACTTAAAATGAAATATATTACTCTTTCATATCCCTGCTAATAATAATCAAGAATCTGCTTGTCTCTTTTAGTTGGTTCGCTTTATATGCCGTATCGTTTGGCATAGAATTGCCAGACATGAGGTAAATAAACATTGGAAGAGCAGGGGTAAAAATATGAATTTAAGTTTTTTTTTTGAAATTTTAATCTATTAAAAATAAAAAGTGATTTTAGAATATTCCATTGCAACTTTTAAATATATTATTGAAAGAATATCATTTTATACCATTCTAAAATTAAAATTTTTTAAAAGATACCAAATATTAGAGACTAAACATATTGTTTCTGTTGAATTGAAACACCCTATATTTATGATTAAAGAAACGGATTGAGACCATTATTTCCAGTCCGAATATTATTCACATCCTTATTCTCTATCTCCCTTCCAAGTTGATCTGGAATCTCCTATACATATTTCATAATACACTGAAGTGACAAAAGTCATGGGATAGCAATATGGAAATATACAGATTGCAGTAGTATCGCAGCGAAAAAGTATAAATGCGGAGTTCGTTTTCCAGAGCTTTCATTTGTGTTCAAGTTATTCATGTGAACAGGTTTTTCTTGAATTATGGCGGCACGAAGAGAATTAACAGACTTTGAACGTGGAATGTTAGTTGGAGCTAGACGCATGGGTCATTCTATTGCGGATATCGTTAGTGAATTCAACATTCCGAGATCAACAGTATCAAGAGTGTGCCAAGAGTATGAAATTTCAGGCATCCCATCCCATCATGGACAGCGCAGTGGGCGACCACCTGCACTTAACGACCGAGACCGCCGACGTTTGTGTAGAATGGTCAATGTTAATAGACACGCAACACTTCATCAAATAACTGCAGGAATCAATGTGGGGCGTATGAGGGACGTGTCCGATAGGACTGTGCGGCGAAATTTGTTTTCCTTGGGCTATGACAGCAGAAGACCGACTCGAGTGCCTTTACTGACAGCACGACATCTCCTGCAGCGGGTCTCCTGGGCTCGTGAGCATATCGACTGGTCCCTAGACCAGTGGAAAACTTTGGCGTGGTCAGATGAGTCACGATTTCAGTTGTTACGAGCTGATGGTAGAGTTCGAGTGTGGCGCAGACCCCACGAAGCCATGGACCCAAACTGTCAGCAAGGCATTGTTCAAGCTGGTGGTGGCTGAATAATGGTGTGGGCTGTTTTTACATGGCATGGACTCGGTCCTCTGGTGCAACTGAACCGATCATTGACTGGAAATGGTTATGTTCAGCTGCTTGCAGATCACTTGCAGCCATTCATGGACTTCACGCACCCACACAGCGATGGAGTTTTATGGATGACAATGCGCCATGTCACCGGGCCAGAACTGTTCGAGATTGGTTTGAAGAACATTCCGGACAATTCCAGCGCATGATCTGGCCACCTAGATCACCCGATATGAATCCCATCGAGCATTTATGGGACATCATCGAAAGGTCCGTTCGTGACCAAACTCCTGCACCATCCACACTTTCACAATTATGGACGTCTATACAGACAGCATGGCTCAATATTCCTGCAGAGGACTTCCAACGACTTGTGGACTCCATGACACGTCGAGTTGTTGCACTTCGCCGGGAAAAAGGAGGAGCGACATGATATTAACAGTCATCCCATGACTTTTGTCACTTCAGTGTAGATATATTCGCAATTGTGTAAAGGAAATTCAATTTTTTTCAGTTAATGTTATATCACATTCAGATGTATACCCATATGCTGTCTAAAATTTAAGAAAAAAGAGTTGCGACACCATACACTTTTTTTTTTATCTTGGGAGAATCTCACTTTATTTCAAAATCTAAAGTGAAACAGCGAATATATAAAAAATATGAGCTATTCCCTTCCCCCCTCCATTAAGATCTTTTCATGATCGGTAAAACACTTACTTCCAAAATTCGATTCTTCCACCTTCTATGCTTCTTTGCCACACGACATCGAAACCTCCCAAGTCGATGGTTCCCTTAACCACAATGACTAAAATGGATCCGTACATTATCAAGGACTGGAAAAAGTCGGTCCAAACAACGGCTTTTATACCACCCTATAATTAAAAATTTGATATTATTAATTCAGCAACAACAACTCAAATTCATAAAAATCTTTATATGTATATTTTAAAAATATTATGAAAATCAAATGGTAAGAAATATTACAATTTAGGCCTGCTATTTTTGAATCCCCAGCTAAAACCATCAGCCTGATATCATCAGCTCTTATTTCATATGATTGCTCATAAGTTTTAGATATTTAGACTAAGGACGTTCTTCACCCCCATTTTCTTTGAGAAAAGAATTTAAAAGTTACTACACTATGTCTTAAGAACAGTAAATATCAGTTGGAAATATAAACTTTGTAAATATATATTATGAAAAATAACAATGGTATATTAAAAAAGCTTCAAGATCCTTAAAAAACTTATTCAATAATTTTATAAATTTGTGTAATTAAATTTTAATTATTTAGTTAAATTTGTTAAATGTTTTTTAAAATAACAGTAGTTTCTTAAAGTTCTGAATGGTAATAAAATATTTACAGTACTTCATACATTAATAGATACATATACAAATGTTTATAGTGTATAATTTGTATTAACAGCAAATATGTATAATGCAAAATGCTTGTTACCGAAATTAATCATATTATTAATGACTTTATAAAATATTGAATGCAAGATAGAAAACGCCGGAATTCCAGAACTAGAAAGTAAAAAAAAAATTATGTAGGTGTGATAAAGATATATCCTGTGTATCAAAAAACAATTATTTTTGTAAAATAAATGTCAAATGCCAACTATACAGAATAAGAGTTTCCCACCACCAATGAAAACAATCCATAACTATGAAAACTATGTATAAATATTTTTTTGTTACCATAAATTGTTGCAAAATTGGTACTTTTAAGGATTAAACTAATAACTGGCTCATAAGACGGCTAATTTGGAGTACAAAAGGCATCTGAAAGGTCTTATACAATCGAATGAAATGAAAGTAACTAAAAATTGACGAGTTAATAATACTTACAATACTGGTATAAAATGTGCAGACTAAGCCTATTGAGAGCACTGCTGTCCAAATTCTTATCCCAGTAACTGAAAAAAAAGGGAAACTATGATTATCAAAAATTGTTGTGACATCATGTCAGGTTAAAATATAAATATTATTGGTTAAACGGTATTAGTTAGAGTATAAAATCTTTCAGCATATGAATTAATAAACATACTGTTACATGTTATTACATTTATTAATTCCTTTGGTTATAGATAATACGATTTAATAAAATTGAAGAAAGAAAATTTATATAAAAATAAAAATTTTAACTACAGGCATTTGCATAATTTAATTCCACACATGAATTAAAGTTATAGAAAAAGATATTACTATCCCATTTAAATATCCAAATGGAATAGTAAATCATAAAATCTATTATCAAACTGAAACCATTAGATCCAAACTTGTTTTATTTTTCTGCATTATGACTATTTATAATTTACAGAATGATAGAGCAAATTTTGTTTATATGGAGCTTTTTTCATATAATAATTATTGAATAACTGGTTTTTATTAAACATAAATTTTTTTTTATCGGAACTGAAGTAAATACACTTTTATTGTAAATATTGCATATATATATAAGGGTTTCTCCTGATGGTGCTATTTTTAACGATTTAAACTCAATCGAGTGAAAAAAAATTGTATTTAATGAAAAGAAGAAAATTTGATTTGGAAAAAAATTCTGCTTTTAAATTGTTATTAGCAAAGGTAAAATCTATTTTCTTCCAAACAATATGCAAATTACTTAGCTGTCCCAAAACTGGCTGTTTCTCTACCCTACTTTTAGAACGAACACAATTCACAAAGTAATGAATTTATTTGGAAAAATTTGCCAATGCAATATTGGGAAAAATATTCATGATTCATGTAGTAAGACAACTATTTAAAGGAAATTTGTGTCTCTAATCTAAAGCATCGCGTGGTGGTAATGTTTAGCCATTCATTATTTTATTTTTAAAATCTACTCTAAATTGTATAGTAACGTCCACATGCACCTAAAAATTGTATTTAATATCGTCCAATGTGCTTTTGTATGCGCATAAATACTAAAATAATAAAAAATATTTTTATAAAATATTAAATTCCTTTCAAAAACTTTATTCGAATTAAATAAAAATATACAGAAATAAAGATATCAATGGAAACCATGTTTTTTATTTTGATGTAGTGTAAAAAATTAGTTTTTGCTCGATAATACATCTAGAAATAATTAAAGATAAGCGTTGAAATTGCAATTAATTTTGAATGAAAAGTTTTATTAAAGGGTGAAAAATCCATTTCATAGTGAATTCCTATTACTAAACAAATAATCCCTTGTGAAATTTAGTAGCTTTAGGTTCAAGGATCTCTAGATCGATCTGAGTATATTTTTCCTCCGTTCTGTTTATAGATAGTATGTTCGACGAAATTCACTATCAAGTTAAAAAACAAACAGATTAAACTAAGTGAAAGAACATAGGATGATCGAGTTATTGGGATTTAATGCCTCAAGAACCATGATTGGTTAACCTGCATCAGACAAAAACTGGAACATGCGTCACAAGTAGTCGAAAGGAAGGATCAAGAGAAAAGCGGAAGGTATTGGGGAAAGTAAAAATTAAGGAAGTCAAGATCCTTGGGAACCTTGGTATTGAGAAGATGAGACCCTGAGGAAAGGACATTAGAAACTTTAGGAGAAAAAGGAAAATAAATACTTGGAGGAAGTTTAAAAGTTTATGTCATAAAAAAATTGAGAAATTTTCTGCGAGTGTTTAGCAGCTTCACCTTATGTTTAAATACAATTTTGAATCTAATAATATTAGTACAAATTTTAGATGTTTATTGGAAAGAAGAATTTTGTAATATTGTACCAAATATGGAAATAATTATAAAAAATAAGAACTAACTGTTAAAAAATAAGTGAAAGTAACAGTATCTAGATGCTACAGTTTTTTATTTTATTGAACAATCAGATACTAAGGCTAAATTCCCAACATTATTTGGTTTTTTAAGTATACCAAAATATTTATCAGATGGAAAATTTTATGCTAACTATACTTTAATATTCAAAATTATAGAGTATTTCATATAAATTAGTATATAATAATAAATACTACTGAATATGCAAATATGTCTTACCTTCTGATAAAGCTAATGCTGGAGCATATAAAACAACTGGCATATACATAAGCTAAAAACATAAATAAGAGAACATTTAGAAGCAACTCAAATCAGATAAAAATAAGTTTGACGCGTACCATGTAATATTTATTTTTCATTAGCAATTAGATAAATAAATTTGATCACGATTTTATGGATTTAAGTATCATATTAAAAATTATAAGATAAATATGTGAATAATTAGGAAAAAGCAGAATGTAAACCCAAATTTATATTGAAATTATTGTACATTAACATTTAATAATATCTAGAAACTAACATTGAAAAAATTTTTTTTTTAAGTTTTTATTTTAAGTTGAGAAAACGTATTAAAAATTCAACAACAGATAATGGATTTTTTAAATTAATATTACCTATTATATATTGTCGTTTTGACATTATAATTTAAAGATATGAAATAATTTTTCATTCTACTTTATGTTTATTTTATTCCTGAATTTTTTTAAAATCAGAAATAAGCCTTTTATATTTAACTAATCGACATTTTTGTCTTCATAAACGAAAAATGAAACTATTTTTCAGGTCTTTGAACTTCATTCATTATTCATTTGAATTTCCCACTCAGTTATGCTTATAGCTAGGTTTTTATATTTTCGGGAAAATTCCATTGAAAAATTATTGAAACGTCATCCTTTTTTTTGGAATGGAATTTTTTTTTAGTTAGTAAAACAGAAGTCATAATAAATTTAATTTTCTTTAAGTAAATTGCGCTCAAAAAGTGCAATGTAGGGTGGGTACCAAACTTACCATATGTAAAGTGAAAACAATACATCCAATAGTCCTTACAGCTTTATGAAATCTTAATTCCAAGTACTGTAAAATAAAAAAAATGGGAAAATGTGGATTAATTTTTCATAAAAAGTGAGGAATTAGAAAAAGATAAATCAAAGAAAAAGCGTATGCATTGGTTTTGAAAATCAGAAATGAACATGCACATAATCAAAGAAAAATCCAATGAAATTTTTATGTACCCCAAATGCAGAATACACGAGGTATGGATGAAAGAACAAATAAATATTGGGTGAATAAATATGATTCCCTTTCTTAAGTTAAAAAAAGACTGTTATAAAAATTAAAAAAAAAAGTATTCAGAATATTTCCTTTCGGATACTAAAACATTTACCCATCTTTTTGGTAGCAAGCGAAATCAATGGGAAAAATTGATTGCTTAGGAGCAATTTAGTTATCAAGTCAATCTTTGATATTTGCTTCGGAATTAAACTCATTTCTTTAAAAAAATTCTGCTAGGAGCGAAGCAAATAGCAATCTGAATCAATGTTTTGTGAAGACAGTGGATAATTCTGTGTAAATGTGAGCAATCTAAAGTCACACATACTAAAGTGAAGTGATTCTAAAGTATGGTATGTTAGAGAATTTGTCATTCGTCACCTGTCTTTAATCTAATTCGTAGCATTTACCCTTTATTTATGGCTTTCAAACTGTCCAGTAATGAATTGTATCGCTCCCCATTAACAGTTACATCATTCCTCCAAATCTGTACCCTGAATAATTTTTCGTTATTTACCATATTGAAATCGCTGAAACCACTCTTTGCAATAGAATATGATAAGGCATGTGTTGTTTTTAAATACAAAACTCGAAGCATTTTTTAAATTTCTCTCTCAGTCTCCTTGTTTCAGATGTCAGATCGTTACTAAGACACAAAAGGTATAAATAAAGGACTCTTGGAAAGTGAATTGATTAATGATATTTGAATTTCTGCTCTGCTAAATAATTCAGTTTTTCAATTTAAATTCATATTGGATTGATGCTTGAATTTTCCATTTAAAAAAATGTTTTTTTACATACGTTGATTTATAGCTTGCAATAAAAATATTTTACATTGCTGTTTAATATATAATTTATATTATCATAGACTAACCACTTATTAGTACATAAATGATTTTGCAAATCTCACACTAAAAGTCACCAAGTGTATGAGTTTACAAGAAAAAGCCAATTATTCGAAATTACCAAAACTACTGTCATAAAACATGCAGACTGAGCTATTAGCATTTTTCTACAATAATATTGGATCCTGATTAGCTGCTGATCCAAATATGTCCGTAGCACTAATAAGTACACTTTAAATTAGAATGAAAAAGAACGCAATGATCATATAAGTTTCTTTTTTCATGAGAATTAATCAAAATGGAAGTGACCCCTAGAAATTTATTTTTCCATGTTTGTTGAAATGAATTCAACTTTCAGAATATAATTTTCAGCAAAATTTTGTTTTTTAATTCAATCTTAATTGTACAAAATACTTAACATTATTGTTAAGATATCCTCATGTTGTTCTTTAGAATATATTAAAATATCATGGAAATATTGTATAGTATTTTTTGTTATTAAGGTAAAAATATATATGATTTTCAACATATATGTATATTTCCAAGAATCAACTTAATTTTGTATTGGCAATAGCCTAAGTGGATTACAAAATATACATCATATGAAAAATATAGTTCAAGAATGAATAGGGAGGACGAAGTATTTGTTTAGTTAAATATTTAAGATGAACAGAATAAATTCAATTTCTGCACCTTTTTTTTAACCTTTTAAATCAACGTGAAGCTAAAAAAATGAGTATAAGAACAATATTATATCAGCTAGTGTCACTTTCTCTTTCTTTACTAACTTTCTAACCTTACCTATCTTAGTTTCAGATCTAAAATATTATAGAAGAAAAATACCTTAATACCTAAAAAACGATTATCTAATGAATTTTGGACAGCTGAATCTTTTCTTTATTCCAACAATTTAATTTATTTTTGAGCTGGCCTCTTAGAATTAATCGAAATATCCAAATATTTGTTTGATCCCATTTATTCTGAACATTTGTATGATCCTAGTTATTCCGAACATTTGTTTGATCCTAATGTCCATTGATCTGTATGTTGTCGAGGTATATGTATTTATTCCGACATCAGAAATGGATTACCAACTATTAAATAATATTTCATTTTAAAACTAAAATTATTGAAATTACTGAATTTATTGAATGACACCTTCGAAAAACCTAAGACACAAACAATTATGTTGCTTATAAAGCAAAATATATGTTAACGAAATACTGAAAATAGAGTAACACATGTTGTATTTGATAGGCAAGCTGTTCTGAAAAACTTAATTTGAAATTATGTTTAAATGAAAAAGTTATCATTTATAAAACTAATTTAAACATTTGATTGTTTAGTTTTCATTAGTTATCTTTAATGTAAATTAAAACATATTAATTTATATTTAAGATATTGTTAGAATGTTTTTACTTTTGATACTAAACCGAATCATTATACTTGTCCTTCATTAGCTTTGTGAATTTGTTATTAAAATCACTGATTAATAAGATTTGAGTAATGTTCCCACTTCAAATTGTTTTGTGTAATTTTGAATGGATTTGTTTATTTTCAAACAAATTACCAGATAAATCCAGTTATTACTGAATGCCAGCAAATAACCTTTGAAAGTGAACTTTAGAACTTTTGATATTTGAACGCGTCACTTTCATTTCTATCAAAAAGTCTATCTGGCTAGTATCAGCTTTTTTTATTGTATACAAAAACAAGGGGTGTGTACTTCATATGACGACATGAATACGTATTAAAAAGGAACACTTTGTGACTGATTGATAAATCAACTGAATCATTTCGAAATTTGACATCATTTTCAACGCCTTCATTTTGGACTTTGAACTTGTGTAAACCTGTCATGTTTACAAGAGATCCACAAGGGTTAATCTCTCATCGATTGACTAATCCAAAGATACTTATTTAAGGGTTGTTTCCAATAACTGCTGACGATAAAAATTTATTTCTGGAAACTGCATGTGAGGCAGTTCAGAAAGAGAATATAAAAATAGAACATTAATGTTGAAATCAAACAACAGTTCTTTAATGAGGGCAAATCCGTTGATATTCAAAACCTGGCAGTATAGTAAGCAAAGTGTAAATTCAAAGCTTTTCTATTTACTTCTCGCCACTAATAACTTCATTTTGGATGTTTTTTTGTCATATACGGCATAAGTAATAAACAAAATAGATGTTAAGAATTAGTACTTTTGTAATCCCTACAAATTAAACAGTTTGATAATGTCAAAGACTAGAAAAAGTCATAAAATAAGAAATAAGTAATGAAATGATTTTTTGATGCAATATTTTGATTATGTTATTAATATTTGCATTTACTTCCCTGCAAGCTCTAGGAGTGACTGTTCACAATATATATTCATGCATCATTGTTGAATAATTATGAGGACTTAACATATCTGGTATAGTCATGTAAGATCTCCAATGATAACCATGAAGGTTTATTTGTTAAGACCGCAGAATTTTAATTAATATCATTGAGGTAACTCTTTGATATTTATTTGATTTAAATCACTAGCAGTCTATGAGATATACGAGATTTGTTGAAATAAGAAACGTTTAGTTCAGTCAGGAAAGCTTAAATCTAACTTTTATTTTTTATAAATATATTTCTTTCATATTGTTTATATTTCACTGATGCCTGGAATAATTTTTCAAATTCAGCAAGTTGCGTTACAAGGCCAAACAATATATTGTTGAAATCATGGATAAACTTTCGAAAGGATACATGAATGAAATGAATTACTTTTTTCGAGTAAACAGTTGAAATTTATGTAATCCAAAATACAACACTTAAACGTCAGTGTGGAATCTACACATCTGTGCAGGTTTTGTTTTATTTATAAATGTTTAAACTGACTTACCATAAGTAGTCTTTTTATTTGATTATATATACTGGAATTACAAAAGGAATCCCCAAGATTTTAAAATTCATCACACTTATATCTTGGACAAAGCTCAGATTGGTGATTGGTTTAAATTTATTATATTTCTTTCTGATGTAATTATGAAATAAAATAATACATCATAAAAATTAAAATATGTTAATATTTTTCAAATAATTACAGTGTTTTCCTCCTGTTGCAGTAAGACAATTTTGCCATTTGATTCAATTCATTGATCTAAATAATTTCCGTTTTTCCTTTTGTGTAATGTGCCCTTAAATGAAGTTCCAAATATTTTGCTTCAAAATATTTTTACAAATATCCATTTAAAAAATTTGATCTGTCTATTTAATCTATTACGACTCTCGACATCTTATTTTAAAAGTATTTTCAATACGAAATAAAAACAAAAGAATTTTTTCCTCAGTTTAATAATTATCAAACTTATCATTTAAAATAATAAAATATAAATTTTAATTAAAATGTATTTTTTTAAAAGAAATCATTCTTATTAGAATGAAATTCAAACAAATATTTTTTTAATGCATTGGAATTCCATTAAATTTTAACATCAATTTTTTTGAAATTAATGTTTGCCTTTTTTGCACATTGAAAATTTGTCTTCTCGTCAGCTACCATACTGTAAGATAAGATTCCACATTAAATTGATTATCTTCAATATTTTCTTGTCATAATTGAATTCTTTAGAATGTTCATTAAATAGTTTTTATATCACTAGTTTCAGGTTTTTTTTTCTGAAAAGATAATTCAAATTATTTGATTCAAAATTCATTAACTTTAGATTAAAAATTCATTCAATTTAAATTAAAAATCATCAACTTTAAATCTAAAATTCATTTCTTATTTTCTATATTTTTTAATGATTTTGTTTCGGCTTTAAATATATTCACATTCATTTTGTTGAATTTAAAGTTGAGTACCAGACATTTCAGTATTTTTATAAGCTTACATGGAAGACAGTAGTAATCAAATCTTCAATAAGAAGAATTAATAATGCCTTACATTAACTGGTGCAATTCTATAAAAATGAAAAATTAATGAATAGACAAAATTCTTTTTATGCTCAAAATCACTTTTTTATACAATTTTTTAAAGACATGCAGAAATAAAGCTTTTTATCTTGCTGGTAAAAAATCATTTTAAAGTGAACACCCTGTTCAACTACACCCTTTTCAAATGTGGAGTGATTATTATTTTTAATAGAGATTATAGTTAGAAATTTGGATAGATTTCAAATTTTAGCGAGTTTAATGTTTCGTTTAAGTCTCTATTCATAATATTAAATATAAATCGAAAACTTATAACTGTTTTTCATGTTGTAAAACCAACTTTGCATTGACAACAGAGCAAAATAATGACAACCAATAAATTTCAGGAATAAAAAAAAATGCTTCAAAAATTCCAGGAAGGACGAAAAAGATATTTTTAAAAAATTCAGAAGGAATAGACGATTAAATCAAAAATAATTATAAAAAACTAAGAAAAAATTACAGAAATAATTAAAATGTTAGAAAATAGGATTAAAAGAAATCAAGAAAGAAGTTTAGAGAAGATTTAAGAATAATTTCATTTATTTAGTAATTCGAATTTTTTGGTAATACGATTTCAACTATTAGTTTAGAAATCGATTTGTATGACAAACCATTTTAAAATATTTCAGTCAAATCTGGCTAGAATTCACGGTACGACGAAAAGTACTTAGGTTCCAGGAAATAAATTTAATCATCAAAAGAAGATACTAGAAGACTCTAATGAAAACTGTGAATAAAACCTTAAATGAAAAGGAAAGAAAAGACGTTTCATGACCTGAAGAAAAAATAAACTATCGAATATGACCTCATTTTAAAATTCTTTGTAAGTGATTGATCGAGGCTATTACCCTGATAAATATAATTTCACGGCCAAAGTCCAAATTACTTTTTATCATTACAATCAAGGTTGTGAAGTTTTTGGATTTCTTATTTTTATTTGGGAAAAAATTTAGTTTTACGATCAACATCAGATAAGAATTCATAAAATATTGAAAAATTTGAATTGTGAACTGACATTTAGAAGGAATTTTGCAATTATGAAGATAATCTTTAAAAATAAATATTGAAATAAACAAACAAGAGAAAAAATTCCTATCATGGATTTGTTATTAAAATTGTAATTTTGAATTTAAAATTCAAAGTTATTGTTGAAATAGAATCACTTAATTAAAGCTCAGATGTTATTAATGTCTGCACAAAACTTTAAATCATCTTCAAATTTAAAATTCTATTGGTAATAAAAGCGGATATGTGGGCGTTTCTGTGACAGATGGTTTTAAAATAACTCGTTCAGAGTTAGTTTGATTTCATAATATGGTGCAAAAATTCATCATTCTAGATGTTAGAAAAAGCGCTTTCTTGCCTCACTGTAGGACAATCTTTTGCACTTAGAATTATGAAACTAGGACAAATGTTTATTAAAAAGTTGGAAATGTCCAACTTGGAATAATATTCGTGAAACAAAAAAAATCGTCATAAAATATTTATGTAATAATATATAATTTACAATTTTCATAATTTTGAATTCTTTGAAGAATGGTTAAAATTCCCCTTGGCATGTGTATGAAGAACTAAATATTCATTGAATATTTTGTTACTTCAGTTTCATGAAAGGTCTACGTATAAATATTTTAGTTCAATATGTTTTAAAAATCGAAATTTTCTTTCCACATTTTTGCAAAGTTCTATTAAGATTATTATTATGGTTGATGTTTTCCTAATTTATCAAAAAATGCTGTAATTTTATTGCGAATATTTATTTTACCATAGGAAATCACCCGTTTTCTCTTATATTGTATACTTTTAAAGCAATACTTTTAACTTTTAATCATAATTCTATTTGAATTATTAATAAAAAGATCTGAATTTGTGACAGTATGACATTGCTTGAAATATGTTGAAGATAAATAACAAATTTTTTCTTATTTATTTTCTTTCATGGAATCTTAAAATTTTTATTAGTTGAACTTCCATAATATCTAAGCAAATGCTATAACTTTATTAAAGAAGATGATAAAATTTTACTTCCATAATTTATACCTCATTCAAATAATTTTATTTAAGTAATGAATTAAGAAAATCTGATTCTAAACTGATATTACTCAAAGTGAAACAAAATTATTTATATTCTTATATTAATAAATCATAAAGATCAAAATAATTATTTGCATATAAAGTTAGCAAATATTTATAGTTTCTTTGTATTTAATGAGGTTTATGCTTCTGAGCAAATATTAATAGTTCGTATTATTAAGTTGATAAAACATAACAGTTAAAATAATTGAATATTTGCATTTAAAGTTAGCAAATAGTTATCTCTTGATTGATGTTAGATTACCTTTCAGAGCAAATGCTAATAACTAGTGTTAAGGGAACAGTGGACTGTTCCCTAAGTTAAGGGAACAGTGGACTGTATTATACACTTATGGAAATCATTCAGTTTGGCTTATAAAATTTTTATGCATAAGTGTTGAAATATAAATACGTCAAAGTTTTTAACAAATATTTTAAAACAAAAGTATTATTTTTTGAAATTTTAAAGATATCTATTTTTGAAAAATTTTGAAATATTTTGGGTGATTTAATTTTTAATTTTTTATATTATTTTTTTCTTATTACCCGTTGTAAATTATTTGGAACAAAACTAATTACGATATCCTTATTCTAATTAAGTGCTAATTTCTTAGAAATATTTTTATGCACACGTACTGAATTTTTATAATAATTTTATGCTTTTCTTGCACTAAAATAAACTTTTAACTATCCCCCCCCCAAAAAAAAAACTCAAAACATAAAATTCATATCCTATTTTGAATTTAGTGTTTGATCGAAATAATTCATTACATTTAATTTCTTGAAAAATTAAGACACTTGAAGTATTTTAAAGATATTTACGATTAATTACAACATAATTCTGTGAAAAGTCATTAAGATGTATGTTTCTTCTCTAACCAAATATTTATTTTATTCAACCATACATTTTATAGCACTATTTTAGTTGAACATAAAACACGTATTTTTGTGATGAAACGATAGAAACAAATTGTACGTTTAAGTCCTTTTTGCCTATTTCAAAGTCTACTTTCCTCTTAATAAAACATAACGGTTAAAATAAAGACATGATGTTCAATGAACTAATGAAAAATAATTTAATAGTACACGTGATAGTTTTTATATGTACGGAATTTAAGGTATTATTCAGAGAAAAATCATTTCATTTTTTTAAAGAAATGGACAAATATCAAATTACGTCACTGAAATCATAAAAAAATAAAAAATAAAAATAACTAAGAGTAATAAAAACGGATAAAGGAAGTATTTTTTAAAATATGCTGGTTTATTGTTAAATGGCCCTTTTTTATATATTTTTTCTTTACTATTTCTTAAAATTTAAAAACTGGATTATGTTTGTATTTTTGTTTCAAAATATTTGTAGATAATAATACATTACCGAAAACCTTCAAGAGTTTTAGATACCCGAAACGTCAGATCTTTTATTGAATAAATCGCAGCCTTGAAAAGCAACCTTCACGGTCTAGTAAATAATTTTTCTTGGCGTATAACAGTTGAATTGCAAGATACGCTTCTTAATATTTATCAACTTAAAATACATATAACGGAATGCGATACAGAAAATGACGTAACTTATTATTTTACTAATTGGTGCTTAGTATGGATATCGTTGCTTTTTGGGCTATGGATTTTCAAGTGGTAATGCTAAGAGCCTAATATCTCTTTATTTTGCAAAAGTCTATTAGATTATCGCGAAGATGAAAAGTAGTCTTTGGACAAACGACATGTTTTTTTTTTTTTTATCATGAAAGCTTTTCTAAAGTTCATATTATAAAACAGATTACACAATCTTTTAAAATGATCAATGTCCAAGTTTATAAACATCTCAAGAAATTTTATATTAGAAAAATATAAATATCATGCGCCTTTTCAGAGATGAAAGGTCAAGTTTAAGATAGGAGATGACGAAATACATTATTTTTATTTTATTGAAGAATTGTTGAAGGCAGAATGGCAACGGTTTTCTTGGAAACGCATTTAACCTGAATATTAAATTACATAGTTAACTTTTACTTAGGAAAAAGGAAGAACCAAGAAGAAATGAAATTTGTCAGAGTTGAATTTAAAAATTTGCATATATGTATTTTGTAGAATTGCGCATATGCATTTCGGACGTTCATGTTTTATTTTTTTTGTCGTTATAAACCACGAATAGATAAAAATCAAGAATATTAAAACATTTAAAAAAAGCAGCAAATAATTATACTTAACTATTTTAAAATATAGAAGATGTTTGTGGTCTCGAAGCATGAAATATATATAAATATGAAGAATATTACGAACAATTTCTATAAAACAGCAGTTGAGTGTTAGGAGTCTTTTTAAAATAATTATACCATGCTATTCTAAAATATAGCAGAATCTATTAAAATAAAAGTAAAATGTATCTTTATAAATATATCTATATAATTCTTTAAATGAACATTCGTGTTATCGCGCTAGGATTTCTGGAGATAGTTTTATAATTTTGGCAGATTTTTTTTTGTTTAAAATTTCGTTTCTGGATGTATGAGAATTTATTAGTGCTAAGTATAAGTTTATCATTTTATATTAAGTAAAAAGTCTGGTTAGAATTTAGAGCATAAATTTAAAAAAATAATTTCCTTTATTTGTAATAATTGTACATTTTATAGTAATAATTGTAAATGTTGAATTTTAAGATATGATTGAAGTATTTTTTAATTTATGCAATTAAAAGATATCTAATTATAAAATTTTTTAATATCGATTAAAATTGAAATTAAGTGACTGAATTTTCCGAAACTTAATTTTTTTTTAAATTCAAAATATAAAACCCGAATTAAAAATCGATGTTTTTATGTGCTCTGAAATTCTGGCCATTGGATATACAGCTATACAATTTGAAATTGATATATTTTGAAAAGTGAGAATCGTACATTAGAATTTTCATTAATTAAAAAGATTTTTGAATAATTTTTTGGAATTAGGTTCCAATATTGCGAAATAATTCACTTCATATTGAACGTTTTATGAAATATCTAATTGAAATATTTTCTTCCATTTTTTAAAAGTAAGGAAGAACGACTCTGATTATTACATTTGCTGTTTATACGAAGAATCAGAATGTGATTCCTCGCATGAACAGGAAATTAAAAAAAATCATTGAATTGTAAAGGTTGGTTATAGTTCATCTGATTTCGTCTCTAGGTTATGAAAGTATCCGGCTGTAGATTTAGAGCAGTCCAGTCTAATTGGATTTTGACATGCAGTAAATATATAACATTTTTATTGCTTTCATTTGATGGATTGGCCATTCAAAACTTTATTCTTAAATAAGCAAGGAAACATTATTTTTCAATTATTAAAAGACCATTAACAAGAGAGAAAGAAAGAAATAAGTAAGACACATGTATTAAGAAAGAAAACTGAATTGATGTATATTCAAATTACTTTATGCGGTCAATGAAAAGGTAAGAAACCCCATAAATTTTCTGACATATTTTTAATTTTTTAAATTTTGGGTGAAATTTTAAAATAAATGTTAGATTAATTAGTTGGGGAATGCATTTTGGAAAATATGCTAGAAATAAAAAAAATGTAAGCTTCAAATTTTATTTCGGTTACATTTTTTTTGAATATTATATTGAATATATAGAAACATTTTATTTAAATTAAAATAATAATTAAAATAGTTTTAAAAAATAAAAATTACTAAAAAAACTATTTTTGATTTTCTCCCTCAATGTTAGAGTTCGACGGTCTATTTCATTTTAAACAAACAACAGCTACTTTCCTATTTAAACTTTTTTTCTCAGATGAATAGTCTTTGGCTTCGATTTGAAAATCTGATCTTTTAACTTTTCATTCCTTCCTTCTTTTATAAAGCAGGGTATCTATTTATTTGATCTAGTAGTCAATTTTAAACAGACAACTCAACGATTAAAAGTAATAAAAATGCCACTATGTATTTTTACTATGCAAAATTACAATGTGATCGGATCAATAAGCTGTTCTAAAACAATTACTAATAGCTCTGAAATATCCGGAGGTACTATTGGGCGATTTGAAAAGATTGTGGATAAGTAAATGAAGTTAACGTTAACAATAGAATGGATTGTCAGAAATTCAGAAATATGAAAAAAAGTAAAAAAAGAAAATCAACTGCTTTTCCAGGAAATTTCTACAGAACGCTATGTCAATTCTATTGAATTTCTGCTCTTTCTTAAAATATTGAAAAGAGTTTAGATCAGATGGATGCAATCTTCCTTTTGATTGACTTGAATTCGACTCGAAAGAAAAAAGAATAATTAAAAATAAGCAGCATAAAACAATAGTAGCAGGTTTAACAGAAAAATCTATTTACCAAGAAATAGATAAATTTAGAAACAAGAAACCGGCTGTTCCAAATTATGAAAGAAAAGCAATAATATCCAATTCCGTATTGGTTATACAAACCTTAATTACTTTTGCAGCCATTTTGAAAATACAGCAAACATAAAATGAGAATTAAGGTATGCAAAGAACACGCAACAAAATTTATATTTTAAAAATTAAACGTCTAAACATACAGGAACTTTAATTTAATTACAAGAAATTGTTCATCGCACGGAATTATAATTAAATTCTTCATGGCGCCATCTTTTGGTGAAAATTCACCATTCAATAATTGTGGTTTTAGAAAATTTTTCAGTGAATGCGATTTTAAATAAGCTTCATCTTCCATTTAAAACTGCGGATGGCATAAGTTTTTAAAACAATCTTTGAGGTGTAGATAATTTTCATATTTATTACCAGAAATTGTAAAATATCGTATAAAATTTAAAAAATATCTCTAAAATTTCTAGCTTAAACTGTTGAAAGAAACACGATTTAAATGTTTTTAAGACTGCAAAATGTACATTAACAGTAGCTAACAATAATGAATAAATTCAAGCCATTTAGAATCATTGGTTAAAAATGCTAAAGGTTGTAAATGGGCGACTTATATAGATATTGAGCCAAGATAAAAAAAAAAAAATTCTTACCTCATACGCACTTGTGACTCCCAGGTTGTAGAACACTGGAAGGTAAAGATAAGCCGTCGCTGGTACCACGAAACAGAATGCAATATTGATGATTATGTACTGCGTACCGTAGCGGTACACTTCTGCTGGTGTACCAAGCAACGTGATGGCTGACATGAAACTGGCCAGTACGGACATAGCCACAGGGAAAACACTGAGAGAACGGCCGCCCATCAGGAATTCCTGTGTGTCAGTTTTTTTACGATCAGCTATAGCGTACCATACGCCAACCCCTGCAGATATCAGCAGCATGATGGCAAACACAATATAGTCCACAACTCCGAATACATCCTTTACGATATGCTCCATTTTTCAGCAGACTGATGCTTTGATGAAAATGATGACGAATGTGATGGTTGATGTTTACGTCTTTAGATGATAATTTTACTGTCGATTGTAACAGAGGGAACCTAAAAAATTGAATTCTACTTGAAAAAAAGATAATTAATTTTAAAAGAAAATTGAAATATTGGTTAAAAGGTACAACGTACATAATTTATCATTTAACACCACACCATACCTCCGTTTCTAGGGCTCATGTGGCCCCTTTCCGGTTTGGTATAGATGTAGGTGGACTTTATTAACAAAAAAAAAAAAAAAAAAAGAAAAGAAAAAAAAGTACACAACAATGAATTTGAAAGATACAGAAAAATGATTAAATACATGAAAATACAACATAGCAAGTGATTAATGCTAGACTAAACTTCTTGAGTACAAGAAACTGGATGAATGAGCATAGTAATATACAGTATGAATGCACAAAAGAGTTTAAAATATTGTGAGGGGGATGAAAAACAAGTTATGGATGAAGTACGAGCTGTATTAAATGGTGTTCTAAGAGATAGTAGAGTTATTCTAATTGAAGCAGCTCTCCCTGATCAATTAGGAATCTAATCATGTTTATGATTCTACTTTTGGATGATGGATTACTAAGGACTCTTTTGAACCACAGAGTTTCTAGCGATGATGAAGGTTTTCTGAGGTGCCATGAAAGAGTAAAAGAGCAAGATGTCGCAAAATGAATGGGATCTCCGATTTCTCCACAAGAGCAGTAATCATTTGCTGATAGATGGAAGCGGTGAAGAAAAGACGGAAGGGGCCATGTAACAAACAGGATTTCTTCACGAGTCCAGGAGAGGGGTTACAATTTTACTGTTTTGATGACTTTATAAACAGAACGACCCGTATTTCCATTATCCCAAAGATTTTACCATTTTGTATAAATATTTTCTGCAGGTGCTTTCTAAGATGACATCGGGGTTTTGGAGCTTCCAATCGAACACCTTCAATAATAGCTGCTTTTGCAAGAATATCAGCTTCTTCATTACCCCGATAACCAGCACGGGCTTTGATCCATCTTAAGAGGATATTTGGGTTATGGAGGAGAAGGGACTGAATGTCACCGGCGTATTGATGAGGAGAATGGGGATCCTGTACTGCTAGCAAACTTGAAAGACTGTCTGTCCAGATTTTTATTGTCTCGTTTTCTTCACTAGCTCGAATGATGGCCCTTTTCAGTCCAAGCAATTCGACTTGAAAAACAGCGTACATAATTAAATGTGTTAAGTATATTAAGCCAATATGGCTTAGAGTTGTATTACCAGAAGTGGTAAGCTTAAGACACTAGAGTACGAGAAATGACTAATTAGTTATTGATGAACACTCTTTGTTTGGCAGTATTTTATCCGTTTTTAGTAAGCCAATACGAATTTGATGACCTTAAGTAATTGCGCAAATTGTTAAACAATGATGGGTGTTCATATATTTGGGTACTTAGTTGCATAAATCATTATCCGGCGGCTCTTCCGTTGTTATTAAATAGACCATAACTAAAATACATACTCCCTATGCTACTGTTCTGTTATCTACTGAAAATTTTCCTTGCTGTTTTGATTCTGTAATAATCAGAAAATTAAAAACAATGCTGATGGAAAGCGTCTCCTAATTTATTCGGTTAGGGTTCCTATTTAATGATTGATTAATATGATGACAAAAGCTGTAAAGCCATGAATGTTATTATTTTTGGGCAATCAACGGCTGCCTCTTTGCATGCAGTAAATCTATTGGAGGATTTTTTGCAGGATTACAGGCTTAAAGTAATTTAAAATAGTGGTATTCTAAGCTTCATAATTAAATTAGTTTCAGTCGCTGAAAAGTGAGACATATCTGTTTTAAGTGTAAATGAATGAAACATATTTTAATTAATGTAATATAATTAGCCATTAAATTATTTGAATTCAGTAATAACTAAATATGCTTCAGCTTATTTAATTAAATATAAGCCTGACGGATTGTATTACGACTTCATAATCTGTTTAGCAGTTATTTTATTTAGTCAAACAGCATTAAACATATATTTTTACATCAATTGAAGTATTTTTTTTTCAGTTAGAGGAATGTATGTCTATACTATAGAAATTAGCTATTGGACCCCAATTGGAGTAACAAATCATATAAATAAACTATGTACCATGTTAGGTAGCTTTCATAACAAATAATCAATACATTTATTAAAATATCGAAATAAGAAAGGATAAAAGTTTTGATGGGAAATTTGTTGATTAAATTAAATTAACCGAATATTTAGTTTTATTAATATTTTAGTCAACACAAAATCGATAAGCAAACGAATCTTTGAATAGTTGGTTGCAGGTTTTAAGAAAAGTTGTGGTTTCTTTGAATGCTGTCCCAGAAAAATATTTGTTGACTTTTAATTTCGTTACATTAATGTCCCGTTGTTAAGCAACACTAGGGGTATTTGGACATGGACCTCGTAATTCTGAATATCAGGACTACACCTGAGTCAGAATATCCTCTTTACACCATACCACACCAGCGGCAGGACATTTGACCTGACGGATTTAGCGTGCAACAAGCCGCTAAATGACGATTCTTCGGTGGAATTGGTCTCGAACCATACGACTCACAAGAGGAGACCTCACCACTGGGCTATCGCGGCCCTATAAATGTTTTTTGAAATAAAAGTATTAAGTAAAAGCAATGAAAACATAATCAAGAGGGATTCTAATGATTAACCGATTGTGAAATTGGCCTGACCAATGGCTGTCCTGAGATACTATGAGTTTTGCTCGTGAATGTAATTTAATTAAACTCTGCAGTGAACACAGAATTGTTCAATCAGACAGAGAAATAAAGAAACAACAAAACATTGTTGACAATTTCATTTTCTATTTAAAAATGGGCTCGTGCATGATAGTGCCTTGACAGAATGTAAAAAAAAAGGATTTAGAATAATTCGTTTAAATACACACGTAGAGAATATGAAATAACTGAATTGTTTATAAACAGGTTGCGCCGATTTTGCAGACTACTAGGGGCAGTGATCTTCTCTAAATTTTCCAATAAATGTTTTTTAAATAATACTCTCCAATGAATTTTTTTATTCTCTTCGCCCAACATAAAATATTGGACCTTAGGTAAGGTGGTGAATATAAGGACCCAAGGAGGTCTGAGTTAGTTAGCCATATTAACTTCCCGTTTTAACAACTAGTGTTATTCTAGGACCGACCTGGTAATTTTGAACCACGATCAGAAGGCGAGGTACTATACCTGAGCTGGCATCTCTTCTTCAAACTTCCTCTAAACACCAGAGGTAGGACATTTAACTTAGATGCATTTAATGTGCACAAGAACCGCTTAAACGACGGGTTTTAGGTGGAACCGTGTTTCGAACGTGCTATGGTTCCAAAGCTAAGACCTTACCGCCAGGTCGTTGCTGGCTTTTAGGATTTTGGAATAGCATTTATAATTTAATTTAATTTTTGGTTTCATTTTGTATAGCTGCGTCAAGCGTTGTTATTTTCATAAAAGCCATTTAAATAATGTTTCACGTTCCTAAAATATATCCCTTTTAACTAACAATTCCTTGCATTTTTCTTGAAATTAATTCCTTGTTCTGTTTACACTACTACTAAAATTGACACGAACTTTTACTTTTGTGGTATTCGCGGTGCAAATGGTAAGATTCATTTAAGAATGCCATGATCATTAATCTTATTTTATAGTCTTCATCTCCTAATATTTTTTCCTGGACACTATACCTTACCATCCCCTTGTCACAGCAGCCTGCAGGGTGTGTGTGAAAAATGTGTAGATTCATCAAAATCTGGAGTTCGAATTTCTTGACTCTTACACATCCTTTTCATTTCACACATGAGAAAATGAAAAAAGAGGGTTTTGATTTGTAAATTATGATATATTTTTATATATCATAATCATTCTGAATAGAAAATAAATTTTAAAATAGAATTTGAATTTCTTTTACATTCCTACGAATCAACGTTAATTATAGAATAATTTAAAAAATATTTCATTTCTTGATTGTTACACAAAACGATATTTTATCGTCATTTATTCTTGAATTTTGCTCGATTTTAGACATGTTTCTTAATATGTAGAGTTTTGAGGAAAAATTCGTATTGTTAAACTAGTTACTAAAGAATAAATATGTTTTAAAAATATTTCAAGGTCATGCAGTATTGAGCAGTTTTTATATGTATATATTCTAATTACATAAAATAATGCATAAAAATAAATTCTTGTTCGTTCATATGTGATGCGGTGTCGATAAATACACTACCCCATTCGACCTGCATTTTCAATGACCACATGTGCGGATTGAACCTAGAAAATACATATTTTTCATGAGGCCAGTTGTATATTTGATACTCACGAATCGGGAAGCCAAGAATTTCATTTGTTTTTGCTGAAGACAGAAAAGCAAAAAAAAAAAAAATATTTTCCATCCTAAAGCACTTAAATGATAAAGTAAAATAAAGTTATATTTTTTGTGCTTCCTTATTTATTTATTATTCAATTTCATTAAACGTCCTCCCTGTATACAAGAAATTAAGTATCATTATTCTTATTAAGTATCATTCTTTCCATAATTTCTAATTAAACAAAATAGCTATTTCAAATTTCAAACGTTATTTCCAAAATTGTTTCTTTTGCGGTAGTACCAAGCAAAGTACCAACTAGTATTAAATACAGAGAATTCAAAAATCAGACATAAAGAGGTTTAAATGCAGAAGTCATTTGAAAGTTAGGTATATTTCTATGGATAGTCTCAAAGGAATATGTCTACAGTTCTTCCTAGAAATCATTTTACCTACTAAAATTAAAACCAAATATTAAAATTACAGCCTATTTAAGTGTGGAGGAAAGATTTTTAGGTTATTGCAATTGAAATTACAATACAGACCTGGAAGTTTCGAAAATACAATTGTAACTCAAAAATCAATCACAGATTTGAAATATTCATATAGATAACATTGGCGAAACAGATATCACAAAATTTTGCTTAGAGCTTAAAATACACCGATAGTAAATCTTTAAATGGAAATCCACGCTCCAAATAACTATAAATATTATCCACCAATCGCTGAAATAGATTGTATGTAAAAAAAATCATATCATTCAGCAAATTATAAATATCCGAAGACTATACGCAGCCATTTCATGTAAATTATGACTCTTTGATAGTCACAATCAAAACAAAAAATATCTAAAGCAGAGACAAGACAAAATACCTAGAAGCATCAGTAGAATATATAATTCATTTATGCGAGCAAAGAGAACATATTTGATATGTCTTTTATGAGACTCTTCAAGAATTATCAGTTTTATTACCCATTCTGCTTTCTTTGAGCTAAAAGGAAAGTATGTCAGTTTCTCTTTGTTTGGTTTCACATGAATGGATCGTAATCGGTATCTGATTTACTTCTGAACGTTTTGTAACATAAATGCAAATCATATCGTTTCTTAAAGCGATTCGGAAAGAAAGGAAAAGCAAATTTACTATTTTATGAAAGCACTGTCTTATAGTTTAGAACAGTATCCGAGGAGAAATATGATTATAGTTACGAGACTCAGATTTAAAAATAAAAGGGACCATATTTATGAAATACTAGAAAATTTTGACAATAGTATTATTCTTTCCGATTCTAGTTTTTAAATTATTAAAATATAAAATAAATTTTTTTACTTAAAATTTCACTTTAATATGTTTTTAACTGAAAAATAGGCACTTGATATAATTGATATCATATAGTCTCCAAGTGAATTTGAATAGAAATATAAATATATTCAGGAAACTCAAAATTTAAAAATAAAATAGATCCTATTTATGAAATACTATCAAACTTTGACAACCAGATTGTTCACTCCAATTCTTGGTTTTTAAACTATTAAAATTTAACATACATTTTCCCTTGAAATTCCACTCTGTTATTTGACGACTGAAAATACTATTATACTTCGGAAATTATGACCAAATTAAAACATCTTTTTTTAACCGTAACGCTGCCAAAAGCATTCAATTTATGGGTTGATGGGACAGTAAAATTAGCTTTAATTTTATCTTAACAATTAAAATATCGTTACAGATCGTGTATCAAAGTAAATTTCAAAACTGTATAGGAAATGGGATAAAAATTCAGTTGTAATAACAGAAACGATAATCTTTTGAGTTTCAAGATTGTGTGAAAATCATTTTTCCCCTGATAGTATTTTGAAAAGAAACAGCTAATAAACGACAGAAACTTTCTTAATTTTTTAACTTTTTGAGGAATTGAAATTTGAACCAACTTTTGGTCTTTAAAAAATTGACAGTTCCCTTTTCCTTATTTTTAAAACTTGAAGAGAATGATTGTCAGCACGGCAATCATTCTCTCCAAGGAATAAAATCTGCAAAATTATATAATTGAATATTTAAGCATACTTTCAGCTATAAATGTATCTATTTATATAGATATAGATATAATGAAAATGCAAAAAAATGAAAACAAAAAGAAAAAGAAAGCTGTCCATTATTTCATATTACAAAAAGAAAAAAAAAGCAGTTCGGTATAAATTTGGTATGCTTTTTTTAATTTTTCAGTTAAGAACTAATACAAAGTAACAGTATTGTAATTGCAAATATATTAGCTTTGAAATTTTAAGTTTTATGCATCCTTGAATTAAATCAACAATTTCGGGACTACGCCTGGCCTATGGGAACTCAAATGGTCGAAAACTGAGCAAGCCAATATAGTTAGAACTTAACTTAGAGCTTAACATATAACTAACATGAAACTTATATAATACATATAACTAACATAACATGAAACTTAACATAGAGCTTACACCGAAACAGTAATTTATGCATGTATCCCATTTTGGATGAAATATCTGTCTGTACAATACTGTACAACATCATTTGCATTTAATACCGACTTTTCTAAAGTTTAGATTACATCAGATGTTTTAATTTTTTCCTTCCTATCATGTTTGCATTTTTGAATATCATTTCCCATTTAGCAAGCTTTGTTTTATATGCATTGTGTACAGGCGATAATTAATTTTTAAAAAATAAACTAACTTATTAAGTATGGCTTTAATCAACCTGATGTAGGAACTTCTAACATTTTTTTTGTCTATAAACGAAAGTAGATGAAGGGGATGGACGGAGAGACAAGAACAATGTTTTGTAGTAATTTCTACATCATGCTTGCTAACGTTTTTTAAAATAAGTATTTAATCACGGAGGTTAACATGAACATAATATCAATCTACACATTGATATTATGTTCATCCATGAGCATTTAAACGCGATATCTGTTCAATTGGTTTGTGAAACCCAATGAAATTGGGTTTGTGGTCATTATAAAAAAATAATAGATCTATATCAAATATTTTAACGATTTAGAAGGTAAAAGAAGCTCCAAATTGTGCATTTGATCGCATTTCTGATATTAGAAGCTAAACAGAAAGCCTATCGCAATATGTAAATAAAGAAACTTAAAGGGAGCTTTTTTAAATAAATAAAATAAAATATTAGTTAAATTTAACAATATTGTATTCTGTTACTTTAACATAAAGCACTTTCTCCTTATCATGAAGCCCTTTCCATCACTTAATATTAATTTATTTAGTTCTGAATTTTATTTAAAATTTCCCAATTACTTATTTTATGAACGTATTATTATACGTTCATAAAATAAGTAATAAGTACGTATATTAAGTAATAAGTACGTATATTACGTATAAGTATAAGTACGTATATCATTATACGTTAATATGTTTAAAAAAGTGCTCCAATTCAAAATATTTTCACATGAAATTTCTTGCTAATACATTCCTCTAACGTTTTTCAAGTTGCAGTGAAATAAAATGAAAACAAAAATACTTCAACGTAAAACAAGTTACAGTTACTATTTAAAGAATTTAAAAACAATGATCTTCCCATTAAAATTCAATTCATTATTTTTAATCGTTTACTCATTTTTATCACTTGTTTTTTGGCAAATTTATACAGACTCGTGACTATGACATCATGCTAATTTTGTAACGCAGCATAAGAACTGAGCTAAATTCAGAAAAAGGAGAATTTTCGTAAGATTATTTCATAATAATCATTAAAAAAAATAAAAGTGATGAGTTGTACACAGAATTATTTTTATCAGGTATCTTGAAAAATAGAAATGTATGACTGTAGATGAAATGTTAATAAGTTTTACTTTATTGAAAAAAATATTTTATGAACTATCTCTTTTGATTTGAGTAACATGTATCGAAATCCACTATAAACTGACATAAACTGCTTAGCAAAATATAATTTTTACCAATAAAAATTAACAGAGAAATATAATAAAACCTCCTGAAGCGAATAAAATGAATATTCAGGTTCATTTCTTGTTTTAAAGCGTTTTCTAAAAAACTTAGAAAAGAAATCAGCTGTCCGATTTATAATTTTTGTGGGAGAAACTGTTTATATTATTTTATTATTATTTCTATTACTTAATCTTTTTATCAATACTTTTATTTAATTACTTTATTTATGTTATTATTACTATTACTTCATCATTTTATTTATATATTAGTTTTAGCTTTAATGTGTTGCTTCCTGCAAAATAAAAATAGTTAAATATTTTTTTAATTAAAATAGTTTAAAATAACATTCTAATTATATTGAAATCTCTGCGATTTTCTATTTATAATATTTAAATTAAAAAATATTTTGAAATTAGACAGAATCAGTGTTCGATTTATATAAGCAGTGTTTACCCCATATTTCATACTTCAGTTTTATTTTAATTAAATTTTCAAAATGAGTACTGATAATTCTCAATGCCAAAGAAAAATGTCAGAAAATAACTTGCATTAATTTAATTTTAATTTGTAGAAGATATTTATCGCTAAAGTCAGAGTTATTGCATTATTTCAACCTTTTTTTGTTACGATGATTTCGAAAAATAAAACTGAAGGATTTCTTTATCTTTATAGAAATATGTGTTTATTTATTATTTTAAGAACAAAATTGGCAAAAAAATGTTATGTATTAAAACATTTCACAAATATTATTTCCTTTTTATCTGAAACCAATTATGAATATTTACTTCAAATACTAAAAATTGTCTTGATAATAATCGCATTGAAAATTATTCACCAGAAATTTTATGTTTTGTGAATTTTTTCCAAGAAAAATCTGATAAAACTATTAGAAATGATATTATTGTTTTCAACATAAAATATTAATAAATGTAGACAATCATTCTTGATCCTTAACAACAGACAATTTAACAAACAAATGAGAGCTAATATTTTTTAAAAACACGATTTAAGGAATCTACGTACCTCGCAAGTCATATCTTCTACATTCTGCTTTGTTCTGACACTTCAATTGTTAAACGCTCCGGAAAAATTCGATATTTGAAAACGTATGATCAGTTCCACCTCTGAAGCGGACTGTCAACACGGGATTTTTTAATTTTTAAAGCTGGAATGCTATTAAACCTGAATTAGGTCAATGCTTACAGCGGTTCTTGATTCAATGCTGAATTATTAAGCGTTTTTTCATGAAACGGGTGAGAACGGGTTTCGCCGAAGAACGCACGTCTAGGAAACCTATCGGGGCGTTTGACGATCGAGCACCGGTTTCCGTTTTTATTACTTACCGTTATCAAATAGAGATGGCGCTCTGATAAATTTTGTGTTTAGAATTGGATTAGATTTCTACAGAAAGAAAAATCAATCAATACTTCTTATAGATTCTCAAGTGAATTGTGTAAAGTCTATTTAGTTTATCTTTACTATCTATAGTTGTTCACTTTGAACTGTTTTTAGGAAAGTACAGATGAAAGAAACATTAAAAACATATTTTTTCCTTATTTATAAAACTTTTTGTTTGTTTCTTTTTATTTACTTCCTCGTATTTGAAATTTTACAATGAGAAAGCAATGTAGTTATATGTTGAAAAAACAATAATGATTTTTTAGGAATTTTTACGAATTGAAAATTATTCTTTTCAGATTAAATCTGTTTGTCACTCTGACAATCAATTATAGCAATTCAAAAGGCTCTTGAGGTTAGACGAATGAGATTTGGTATGCCGTCTTTTGCACTGAATTTGTAGATCTCTTTCGAATGAAATACATTCTTAGGAAGTATTTCTGAGTCATATGAGGATGATGATTACAAAATGCAAAGAGCTTAATTGAGAAAACTTAGCTTACTGAATCAAGGTCTAAAATGTTGTTCTGCATCAAATTTTGTACCAAATCAAATTCAGGTTGATCGTATGCTGATCTGTTCTTCACAAATTCGAAACAGAATCTTTTTATTTGGGATCATATTTGCTTGTGATCTTAATTAAGAAGCCTCTTTGAGCTAGACAAGTAAAATTTGGTATATCGTCTTTTTTACCAAACGTATGGTCTCTATAAAACTTTATTTAAAATCCATTCTCAAAAAGTCGGCTTGAGTAGTATGAATACAAAGGGTTAATTGGAAAGAGCTGGATAGCGGAAATTTTGTTCGTAAATTTAACTTTAAAATTATTAAGCTGTATCAAATTTTGAGTCTAATCTTTCAAGGGATTGATAGCTCACTGATCTGTTGTTCAAGAGTCCGAATAAAATCCTTATTTTTGAAAATATATCTATTTATCTGTGATCCCAACTCAGACGCCTCTTTGAACTAGAAGAATGAAATTCGATATGTCATCCTTTGCACCAAATTTGTGTATCTTTCTCTAAAAGTTTGACTAAAATCCATTCTCAGATAATCCGTCTAAGTCATGTGAATACCAGAACTACAAAATACAAAGAGCTGGATATATAATTTTTTACTCAGATTTACGGTTAAAAGTGTATTTATTCTGTATCAAATTTTGAGTTATATTTACCAAGGTCAAGATTCTGCTTATCTGTTCTTCCACATAAATGTAAACACGACAGCTTCCAAAATAAATTCTTAAATAAATAAAATTTGGTATGGGATTTTATTGAAATTGTTGTTCTGGGTTAAATTTTGCTCAGAATAGATTGAAAAAAGGCGTTTAAAAGCCATTTCTATTTTCTTCACTATATTGCGAAGCCCAAAATGCTCATGCATGGGATTTTGAAAATAAAAATTTGAGCAGTCCTGGTATTCAAGACCTTGTGTAAAGTTCACAATTTTATACATGGTGATTATAGAAGTGACAATATCTTTGTTATTGAATATGGCAGAAAAAAATCAGGATGTCCACTCCCTTTAATTACCTTCAGTAATATGTCCTTAAGCTAAGGATACCATTCCTCAGAGAATGAATGTCGGCAAGGAATACTTTCTTCAGATTTTTATGGTTAAAAATAATTTCAATGAAGAACGATATAGGGCTATAGGGCATTAATAGATGCATTTAATTGATTTTCTTTTCATTTCAAACTTAAGCCTACACCTTGTTGGCTGGTCTTAGCCTATGTAATATCCCGAAAATTCCTTATAATTTTCAGTGTTAGACCAAACATGATGAAACAAGTCAATTTTGTACTTTAGCATAAGAGTTAGAATTTCAAAGGTGTAGAGTGTGTTACAAGGTGTGCTTGTCAACAAATTAAGTAAAGTTTAGTTTGGTTATGTTAACTTCCTGTTTTAAAGCAACACAAGGATTATTTCGAGATGGATATAAGTTTGAATCGTCATCAGATGATGATACCTGAGCTGGCATCCCCTTCAAAAGAATTAAGTAAAAAGAACTGCATAAGATAAAATTCAAAGCAAAAAAATTTTGGCAATCGAAGAAACTTGATAACATTTTATCATAAATTGCTTAAAATTCAAAAAAATTTCATATATGGATTAAATTTTTTTTTTAGGTTTAAGCTTTTTTTAAATTGCCGCTTGTTGAAAATTATTATTTGTAGCATTGTTTTTTCCGAAGCAGACGAGTTGTTAATTCTACCATTCTGTAATTAGGTCCAAGAACTTTCTTGGAACATTTTGAGTCACGTCTTTGAAACTATTCTATCATTTATTCTCGTCTGATTTCCTTTTACCTCTAACTCTTGTTCCTTCAATAACCGCTTTATATTGGAACCGGAGAACACACCTTTGATTTTACCTTTCAATAATGGTAGAAAACCTTCAATGAAATATCGAAAAAAAATCTCCCCTTTTACAATATGTTTTAACAAATTGTTTCTTTTGACCTTAATTTTATATTTAAGCATGGTTACAGGATCTGTTTTAAATCCATTAAGTTATCCAACATAACAAATCATGTATTTTGGCCGTGGATTTAAACTTTTCCTTAGACATCAGTCTTTTCTTATTCATTGTTGTTTTTAAGTATGCTGAGACATTCAATAGGGAAATAGGGCCTTTTTGTATTGTCATTTGGTTGGCTTGATAACACGGTTTAAATTTTAAAACACCTGGGAATAGACCATTATATTTTTAATAATTTATTTTAATAATAATTAAATTAAATATTTTTATATTATTTTATTTAATTTTGTATTCTAATATGAATGAATTTTAATTGATAATATTCCATATTAAATCCAATATTTACTTCTACCTCTTTTTTGCATTCTGATATATAAAATATACGTTGAAATATCACATAATAATCAAAATGAAATGTGCGAAAACAAGTAAATACTATAGATACAAAAGACAAAATTTGGTGCAGTGTTATCATTTAAAATGTCGACCCATATTAAATTTTGAACCTAATCCACCAAGAGTGGGATGTCTATCAGTCAGTAATTTTACATAAATATAAAGCCAATGATTCAAATTATTATTATTTTTTGATTTTATATTATGAGTCAACAATAACATTAAATAAGAGTACGATCCTTTAACAAGAAAAAAATTTAGAATTTAGAAGTGAAGGCACATTTCATCCTTAAAAAGGCATATGTTGATAAAAACTTATGTACAAGTCCCGATGGGATATACTTGAAGAGAGAGAGCAACCGGTAAATGGAATGCTTCATAGCACAAAACTATAAATTTTGAATAATTATATTTTAATTCAATAAATCTCATTCGAAAAGTTTCAGTTTTTGATCAATTTACATAATCCCTTGATACTATTACTCATATTGAATAAATATCGTATGCCTCTTGACATTAAAAAATACGAAGACTACATTTTTAAGACTACAACTGACCTATCAATTTTAGTATTCATTATTTTATGCGAATTATTGACTGTCGCCAACAAGCGTAATCAATAAGATATTGAGTCAACCACTAAAATTTTGTAAAATATGATATGAAAGTGTGTGATATGAAATCTCCCCCCCCCAAAAAAAAAAATCGCGTTGAGTTTAATGCCACAATTTGTTTTCTTTAACAAAATATAGAATTGGTAAACAAAATTCAGAATTAAAAATGATTCATTTTATGATAATTTAAAAAAAATGTTGTTATATTGTATGAAGTGATTCAAAGATAAGTCTTAATAGCAAAAACTGATAAAAAATTAGTTTTGCAGATATTTTTTTTTCGTCCTGTACTTTTTGAAATAAATTAATGATTCGATAAAAAGCTCGGATGTTTTTGAAGAGATCTGTAAACAAATATTAAATATATATGGATTTCTGCATGAATTGCTGGAAGAGAAAATATATTTTGCTTTTCAAAATATTTATCAGCATGAAAAAAAGATTTTGATTCTATACTAATTAGAATAAATTCAAATGGTTCTTTTCCTTTAGAAAACAGAAGGATATCAAGTAGTTCTATATTAAATGAAGAAACAAAGCCAAATATTTCAAACAGAAAGCTTTAATTAAAATCCTTTGTCTGGTATTAGAAAAAAATTCGAATTCAGTGTCAGTGGGGCGACTACAATTGGTTTGCTACATGATTGCCGGCAATTTCAAAGGATTATCTCTTACGTTAGTGACCTTTGGAATAAATATACAAGTAGCTAACTACCGAAGAAACTACAAACGTCAGTGAATAAAGTTTTCTTGATATGAATTAAATTTAAAATTATAAGGGAGCGAGTTTTTCTGTTACTATTTCTAAAAATTAATGCATATTTCCTATTTTTTTAAAAAAAGAATATAGCTTTGAAAATTAATGAGCAAGTGGAAATTAATACAAATGGGAATAATGTAAGTACAAAACACTTGATTAAAAATGAGAATATCGCATTGTATAGTAAGGAAGCTTATGTATGTAATTAAAAATGATAAAAATAATAATAAAAAAGAATGTCTCCCTGAAAGGTAGATTTGATCGAGAGTTATTAAATTTAGCGCATATATGAATTGGAATGTGTGTTTGAGTAGAATCATTTCAAAATTTTAATGAAACTAAAATTATGAAAGATTTAAATATTTATTCGCTAAAACTTTCTAAAATATCACTGTGCGAAAATAATCAATAAACCTTTTTAAAATTCAAAATATTATTTTTTTAATAACATTAATTTTATGTGTGTCCATTTAAATTTTTTTTAGCAAGAGCATTGAATTCCAATCGTTTTCGTAGTTTATTCAAATATTGAATCACATCTCTTTTTAAGACCAAGGAATGAAAGTTCTGTTGATATTTTCAGATTTCTTTGACAATTGATCAATGAGTTGTTGCATTCAAATTTATTTTAGCCAAGTTTAATCACAAAAATTGAATCATAAAGTTTTTAAGTTTATTAAAAATATCTTTGACAGAACGAATGAGTGTAGGTACTTTATATTTCACAATTTGTTTATTAACATGTTTTAATCCATTCAACATGATGTTAATGTGTCAAATGCAATACAATATATGTCAATCACAAAGCATTCATTTAATATTGATATGAACATGCCTAAAAAATTAAAGTCACAAAATTCATAAAACAAAGGATAGCTAAATGTTAGATAATGAAGAAAGTTCTAATTATGATTATATTAAGAAGAGTTATACATATGAATATGTAGAAGGCAACTAAAACAATGCTACTTAAATTTCTATTCCGGTTTGAGGCTTTAAATAACTTTGATGATGGAGCTCTGAATATTCAGTAATGTGTAATATAGCTAATTAAATTAAAAAAAACTAATATTGAAACTAATATTCCAGTTAGTAAATAAAAGCAATAAAATACTATAAATATTGAAATAATTAAAAAATGATAATAAATGTAATAAAAAAACATATGATAATGAAAATAATTATAAAAATATTTGTTTTTGAAAACAATACAATGCTTATGTTTATAGAATTTTATTTGTTTGAAGAATCAATATTTTAATCATCTTCTGTTTAGATTTCTATCTGTTTTTCTACTAATTTAAAAATAATTTGTTATACTCTTGTTGTCGTTGCTTCTAGTATTTGTCATAGACAAGTTTCTAGAGCAAAGACAGCTATTTTAAGCATAATTTTAGCTTCTATTGTTTCAGTTGCACCATCTAGCGAAAAGAGAACTTAGATACACATGTGTCCCAACCCTTTTCTCGGGCCGAACATCATTCACGTAACATATTCACTCATCCATAGATCGTGATTTAGAATTGTTCCGACTTCGTGATTACGATAGATTTATAGATGCACCAGCCACAGTATACACTGAAAGTCTTTGGTCGGTCGGTGCTCAAATTCACACACAAAAAAAATATTTAAATCCAAAGCTTTGCTATCAAGGCTACCTAAGCTACATTGTGCTTGCAAATATAGTCATCACAATTTCTAATCATGTAATGCTGTTTTCTATTTTAATAGATTATATTTTTATGCAAACAATTTTTTTTTCAAAATCAGTTGAATAATATTTATCATGAAATTTTAAAATATACATAGTGTAAAGTTTTTCTATAGAGAATGCGTGCAAAATCAAATAATTATTATCATTTATTCTTTTGACATATTATTTTCCAATCATGTAAGTATCATTTTCTTTTTTTAAGAAATTGATGTTTTAATGGATAATTCGGGAAGTTTTTCAATTTATTTATTATTATTAATTCTTAATTTAAATGGTTCAACATGAAAGTTTTGCATATATTTTGTATATTTGAAAAGTGAAAAAATTTAATTATATTGCGTCAGATTTTAAAACATTGTGTTTTCTAATGCTTTGACAAACTTTTGATAAGCCTTTTTGTAATGACTTTTGCATTGCATTAATTACAAAATACGTCATGATTTTACTTTGATAATTTCTTCTCACTTTGCATTTAGTAAGTTTGGACAAATCATAATCATAATCTTTTTTTTAAATGACTAAGATTTAATAAAACTTTACATTCATTCAAAACATGCTTAATTTTGAGAATTTTAAAATTATTTCAAGGAACATACTTGTTTCTAGAAATAAAATGAAAAATGGTCAAAACATATTCCACATTAAAAAACACCTTTTTTGCAGTTAAAGATGCCTCTCATAAAAATAGCTATTTTACAAAGGCATTTTAAACTTTTTATTGCATATTCATATTTTCTCTGTATTTATTACCCAGTTGTAAAGATTGACATCGATTAAGATTCTTGAGTTCTTTATTTTAAGACAATTCGAGAACTATAAAAGAACTGATTTCTAGGTTTCTGATTTCTACATAATGATGCTTCATAAATCAGATGGCAAATAATTTTTTATGTCCAGAATCATGGTATTTTTCCTATTTGCGTCAAACAACGCTATTTGGTGGAAAAAAGAGTGCAGTAAAGTTCAATGGAAGTTGCCATAGCAACCTTCTCAAAAGAGACAATGATGAAAAAATAATATAGAGGATGGCATGCAGATATTGAAAGACATTGCAGATATTTAAGTCCTTTGTTTGCAAGATTTTGATTCCCTGAATAGATTTTCTATTACGTAAAGAACCCCATTAAAAAAATTAAGGACCAGGATTACATTCATTGTTCCTACTGATAATTAAAAGTAGTTTTTCATGTTTAATTAATTGGCTCCTTATTTTTTAGTAAAAAATAGAAGGATTTTTTTCGAATATCAGTATCATAGATATTTTTAAATTAAAAGTAAAAGATTTCAGGGTCTTTTATCTGAAGTGATAAAACACATTATTTTATGTTGGATTGCTTTTTAATTTATTTTTATGTCAAACAAATTTTCAAAACAGTAAGAATTAAAAGGATTTTTATTTTTCTATAGAAGGTATTTAAGCTCATCATGCATAAAAATCTAAAAGAATCAGATTGCTCAAAGACAAAATGAAATCTTGCACAAGATAAGGAAAGATTATCCTTATATAATATCATATAGAGAACAGGAGAAAAAAACTATGCATAGTGAATGAATAAAGTGGGTTTTATTTATAAATTTAAAAATATTTACGAAACACTCTTATGATACTTGGGATGGTGGAAGCCATGCCTAATCTCTGAAAGAAACGCTTGTCAAGATCGGTACAAACATTTTGGAAGATAGTGCATTATAGTGAACATGACAGCTATATAGAGAAGATCCAGCATTTTTCACAGGAGTGTCGTATATGAAAGATAGTATTAGGTTGGTGCGTATGAAATGTCGATTCTTAAGTGATTGTATAAAACTGCATATCTTTCTTCAAAAGCTGTTTATTCAATCAAAGTATGCTCCATTCGCTTCAATACACTTCTCCCAACGAGATTTTAAAGCGTAGATGCCTGTCTTAAAAAAATTTTGGTCTTTAGAATTAATAAACTCTGATATCGAGTTTTTTAGACTGTCTTCATTTTCATAGTGTTTGCCCTTTAAAAACAGCTCTAAATGCTTGAAAAAATGAAAATCGGTCGGCAAGAGATCCGGTGAATATGGTGGATGCTGCAAAACTTCATATTCCAGTTCGTTCCAGCTTATTTCGCTCTGTCAGTGCGTGCGGTACCCACTTGTCCATCTTCTTAACCTTGCCAATCTCAGAAAGGTGTCTCAATATCGTTGTATGGTCAACTTTCATCCTGATAGCAAGTTCCCTCGTGGATACGGCTGGATCCGCTTCCACTAGAGCCTTCAGGTCATCATTCTTCACAGACGTTTTGGGTCTTCCGCGCGGCTCATTTTGCAGTGAAAAATCGCCAGTCCGAAATTTTTCGAACCAACGCTGCACTTTCCGATCGTTAACCGTATTCTCCCCAAACGCTTGGTTTATGTTGCGTGCAGCTTTTGCAGCTCTATTACCAAGTTTGTACTCATATAAGAAAATGACGCGAATGTCGGCAGAATTCATATCGGCAATAAACTCAAAAGAAATAACAAAAGGGAAGACGTTTGAGAAAACCTATTTTGCTGAAATGAGTCTCTGGCAATGGACAATACGACTATGAATGAGGTTATTCCAAAGACAAAAGTATAACGAAAACAGGGAGACAAACGTCCGCATGTAAAGAGAATCCGACATTTCATACGCACCAACCTAATATTTAATCATTGAAATAATAATGAAGACTTCTTTTTTGACAGCTTGCTTCGTCTGATTGAATGGAGTTTTCCCAAAACACCATTCAATCCCTTTTCATGCTTTGCGATTCCTCTCCAGTGATTTCCTAATAATCTTTTTATAGTTCCATTAACTATCGAATCTTTGAATTAGGTGTAACAAAGATAAACGAAACTATCTGAAATGCTTGTATTTGTCTATATTTGATTATTTCCATCCTACAATAAGTAACTAGAGCTATTACTGTGGCACATGCATTAGCTTTATATATATAGAGAAATAAATTATCTTCATGATATTGATGTATAATGGTATTCAGATATACAACTTCCAATAAATAATTATCTGTCACGTTTCGCGTGACCACGTGAATATTTTCTTATTAAGACTCTTAACCTTCAATTCTTAACACCACTAAAGATTGTTGAGTGATCTGTGGCCATTAGATAAGGATTATGAGACTGAAAGCAAATTTTATAAGTGCGCCTCACGTGTATAGGACGATAAAAAATAGCAAAAGTTATGCCGAGACATTTCATGTTTAAATTTTTTAAGGTTAACGCCCTAAAAGATTCAGTGGCTTATTAGAGACTATCTTTAATTTAATCTTAATAAAACTATTTTTAGAACAAAATATGTTCAACATATTCAACACCTAATCGAAAATGTAACAAAAAAAGAATTTTTTTTGTTCCGTTCTGTATTAAAACTCTTTTAATGCTGCTTATAGGTTGATAAATCAATTATCGCCTGAATGGTAATACCAGCAGTTACAGATAAATATGATTTCTTCTAAAAAAATTTAGAAATAAATTTCGTTTTGAAGCTAATAAGGAACAGTATTGAACGCAATTCGTCAGATTGAATTATTGTTTGGTACTTTAAGTTGGTCTCTAAACCTTTTAAGGGAAGAAAAATTTTAAAGTACATCATGCCTAAATGCCTTTCTATGAAGCTAGGTCTTAAGTTCATAATTCTTTGATTTTGATTCCAAAATCTTACAACCAATGACTTTGGAGTTGAATATAATTATCGGAATTAAATTTAAAAAAAAAATAAAATTACTAAACAAATAATTAAAGATACTATATTTATTTTCACTGCTTTGGACCTCAAATATGATAGAGAAATCTTTGATCTTAACCGAACTGCCATCAACTGTTTAAGTAAAAACAATATTGATGAATAAAAGTATGTTTTGAAAAATATTACGATGCAATAAAATATGTAATTACACATCTATAAAAAATTAACATTTTGTGCCCTGCAATAGTATTCATTGTTATACAGGTCTATTCCGTTAGAAAAAAAAATAGGGACAGAAAAGAAAATGCCTGAAAAAGAAACTCTATATTTGAAGCATAATTATAACTCTGAAGAGTCAAAACAAATTGGTGTAACAGGCTGTGTGCAAATGATGGATTTGTTGAACCAATTAGTGTAACGTTATTCGGTTGACAGTGTGTATATAAGACAATAGGTGGCAGAACAGTCTATTACATCGATTGTTGTTACTAAAATGACAGATTATCAAGATTTAAATGATTTTCAACGAGGTCTAATTGAAAATCCTCACCAGCGTACGAGAGATTTCTGTACGAGCATTTCCGAACTAGCAATGAAATGTGGATTTCCAAGCACGAAAATTCCAAGGATGTACCGCGAATATCTAGTTTCCGACAGCGGTGAATAAAGACCTTGGCAGATCGGGATAATTGAAGAATCGTTACGCGAGATAGACGTTCAACACTTCCTCAAACTGAAGCGGTTTGTAATTCAGGCCCATCAACAAGTATCAGCGTACACTGTGCAATATATCCTTATTTATATGAACTTTAACTTCCGCAGACCAACTCGTGTACCATTATTGACTCAGCTGCACAAAGCTCTGCGCCTTGCCGTGGCTCACCAACACTACCATTGAACTATTAAGGATTGCAAAAAGTTGAAAACGTTTCCTTTTTTTTATCACTTTTTATACGTTTATTAATTCTGTACATAGTTATTTTTCTTTTTTCGGGTCGGTCTTATTTTAACCCACCTTTGGCGAATATTAAGAGTTTTTTGGCGAAAGGTAAGAATTCTTTTTTCTTAACCTTTTAATTCAAATACTTTCGATTTGGCGAGATTTTGAAAAAAGTCGTCAGAGGTGGGCTAAAATAGGATTTTACCCTTTTTTCTTCTGTAAATATTTTGATGTTTAATAAATGTTCTGGTTCTGTTCTGTATTAACAGAAGCAACACGAGCATAAAACCTATTTATGTTAATAAAAGAGAAAATAAAAATTCTGTTTTGAATTATGCCCGAAAAGGCCACCTTTAATTATTGACAAAGATCTGGGATTGAAAGATTTGATAAAACAACACGATAGATTTGAATTTAATTACAACAATTAAAAGCATTGTTATAAATTTTAGAGATCTAGTACACAATAAGATAGATATAAATTTCATTATAACAATTGAAGTCATTTTTCAAATTTGAATGATTTGATGAAATAATAAGACAGTTTTTAATTTCCTTATAATAATGAGATGAATTGTTAAACGTTCTGCTTGAATTGATTTTCATTTTTCTTTAAAAACAGGGAGGAATTGAAATTTTTAAAAAATTGAGAACTAAAATTGAATTGAACTGGAAACTTTTTTTTAATAAATGAAAATATTTTGTGAGAACATATGATCTAAAATTGTTGCTACAATATTTTAAGATTTCTATTAATTTTTAATTAATTTAAATGTGATCAAAGTTTTAAACACTCATTTCTCAAGAAGTAATTATATGCCAAATTTGGTGACTTTGCGTCCAATAACCTGCTTTATAAACTGTTTCATTCCACATGCATTACATCATGCTGCTTTCTGATTATACGCCTTTTGTATCTCGTAGTTTATTGAAAATCTGTGAAAAGGAGACCATTATCATGTAAAAAATATATTTATAGGAAATTTCTCAGAAAAAGTAAATTTTAAAGACTTTCAACAAAACTATTTTATCCTAATTTTATAAGCGGGAAAAGTATGAAGATTAATGTAAATATCCCTAAAATGAATTGAAATTAATTTACAAATATTGACTTAAGGTAGATCTGCTTTGAAAATGATTACAAAGAAATAAATTTAAAATATTAAATAAGTTCTGAAACGCAACTGAAAAGGAGCTGAAAATATAATCGTGCATATTATTTAAAAGCAGTTTTTAAATTTTTAAGGAATTATATTAGAAATTGCAATGTTTTGAGTGAGTATTAGCATAAAATTTATAGGTTGGCATATATCTGTAAACTGCCACATGAATTATTAAAATTCGTGTGAAGTGTTTGACAGAATGCTGGGCTTCAAGCTAACACATTTCACAGGTAAATTAATTTATAGATTCTAAGTGTTGAGTAAGAAAACGTTTTTTTTTTGAAGTTTTTATTTGATTTTTAATTGAAACACTTTCAAATTCTAATGATTTATTTCGATTACTTTGAAATTACTTTGATCATATAAAATATTTTACACCACTTAAAACTAATTCTTTTTTTTACATTAAAGAAATTAAATTTTCAGTACTGTCAACGACAAGCATTTTTTCATTATTTTAATACATTTTTCATATTTTTTTTAAGAATATTTTTCGATGTTTAAATCTTTTGGTATGTACATTTATACGTGCATTGATTTTCAGCAGACTTTTTAGGTGTACATTATCCTTATTACAAGAGTAAATTTTAGAAATAAAGAATAAATTTTAAAACCTAATAATTTTAAGAATATTTCCTTTCCATTGTTATACATTTTTAAATGCAACGATTTTAATATTGTTTTCTTTAAAATTTTAAATATATTTTTTGCATGAGAGTTATCATTGCTATAAGATGTAATATAAAAGGAAAACATTTTTAAACTAAACAATTTAATATTTTTTGTAGTGAGTTTTACATATTTTGGTATTGTTGCCAGTGTTCATTTTAAAAATTAAAGGGATAAAATTTTAAATTTAACGATTCTAATACTTTTTGCAGTGATTTTATGTGCACATTTTGGTAAATGCTATCATTGTTCTAAAGATAAATTTTAAATACATAAGATATAAATTTTTTAAATTCAATGATTTTACTGCATTTTTTGAAATTATTTAAAGTACATTTTTTATATGAATTGCCATTGTTATTATTGTAAATTTAAAAATTAATAAGAATAAATTATCAAAACTATTATAAAAATAGATGAACTAATACAATAATATTCTATTAGCTATTAAAGTTTATGTTTTACTACCAGCAATTAAATTTTTTTTTAAAATTACTATAATGGAAATTATTCTTGAAAGGATTAATATAAATTTGCAATCAGTTTCATGGATAAAAAAAGACTAATTAAGATAAAAATTATTTTTAATTAAATTTTGTTTAAGTACAAACGTGAGATGTTATAGTGAATATTTGAATTCCTTCATATAGATATAGAAAAAAAGCAATAAATGCTAAGAAAAGAAACGATTAATTAATTTTAGTGTTTGTTTATTTACTTGCATTACGATTTCAAGTTTAGAGGAAGAACAATCGATAAAAAAAAGGATTATTTCTGGACTAATGAGCAGAATATTTTTTTTTTTCATTTTAACAAAATAAAAATAATTGTATTGTTGGGACTAATGAACAGATTTCGCAAAGAACTTTTTTTAGTAAATTAATATATGTATATTTTCTTATTCTAACCAATCACCATTTAACAAATCAAAATAGCTAATAATCTTCAAAAAACTTTAACTACGCATTTATAGATATATTGAGGCTTAATCTCAACTGATCGAGCTGCGAAAAGGTAAGATTTATAGCCGTTATGTGTGCTTAAGAAAGCAATGTTTGACTTTAAACGATTTTCGCAATTTCAGATATTTGAAATTACTTCCAGAAAATTTATGAGTTTACACAATAAGTATATAACTATTGAAAATTTTGGCGAAATTTTATGGAGACATTTGTAAATAGTTAAATACAGGAGGGTTGCAAAATGAAGTCATTAAATCAAAATTATTTGATAAATGTTTAAAATATATATTCAGAAACAAATCGTGCAAAGGCACTTACTGTTAATTTATGGCACCGCCTTAGAAGCGATGTACAGAAGATAGGTTCAACAGATAACTCCCTAGAAGAAAAAAAGATAACATATTTAGAAAAAAAATAAAACCTAAGAACAAAAAGTTAGTTATAAATTTTTATACACTTATGAAGACACTTCGTGCAAACCATAACATTGCGTTGTAGCGTAATTAAACAAACTACCAGAAAGGATTCTGTAGGGTAAATTTTTTAAATCAATGCAGGCTTTTGAGTCTCTTTAAAGCGCGTTTCCTCAACTTTTTATGTTATATGTTTATAAAGAGCAAATATTATTTTCGATTTTATCCTCTTTCTTATATACTAGAGTTCTGAATGTTGTACATGCCTTTTTCCTCAACAACAAGAAAATATTTAAATAATTTAAGACTCTTAATTGTTAATTAGTATACTAATTTAACTTACAAGTGACTTAGCGAATGGGGTGCATTTGAAGATTAATTTGCGAAATATTTTTATTGTATTTCGCAATTCTAATAGATAAATTATGAAATACATTAATTCTCTGATGTTTAGTAGTTTATATCACTATATGAATTGAACATTGAGAGATAAGTTGAAAAGCTATTTGATATTTTAAAATGAAGTTATTTGTTATTATATAATTCTAGATAGCAACATAATAAAAACAAATTCTTTAATAATAAAAGATGAATAGCTTAATCGACGAAAATCTATGTATACAGCAGAAAATGGATTAATTTCTGACCTGTAGAATTTGCTTATAATCAATTGGAATAATTAGGGTTAAAATCTGAAAATGATAAATAATATAGAAAAATAAAAAAAAAGTTTTTATATTCCTTTTTTTGTATTTTTGGTTTTAATTTTTCAGATTTTTGATAAAAATTCCCCTTTTTAATTCACTGATGTTTTTAAGAGAATGAATTAAAAAAATTTTTACGTCAGACATTTAAATTATTAATATCATTAATTTACAATACATCGCTGTCTTTAGGTAAATGTTACTGCGAATTCCACAAAATTTTTAACTGCAGGTTGTTTTACGTTGAGTAGAAACATCATATTCTATTCCCTTGCAAGATACAAAATGGATTTGAAATATAAATTAATGTTGACAACTCGAGTATTGTTTCTTTTAACAAATATAATACGCATGGTATTCAATAAATAAAAGCAAATTATTTTATGTCGTCGAGACATCACATTCCTTTATCTAAAACAATTTTCGAAAGGGATTTGAAATTTAAACTGACGATGATTTAGGTTTATTTAAACGAAGATAAATGAATTAAATTTTTATGATGCTTGGTATTTTCTCTATACTTTTACGATGCCTCCTTCTGTTAAAGTTCTGTTTTAATTGATTTTTTAAAACATTCAGTTGATAATAACTGTATTAATTCTGGATTTTTCAAAATGCTTCAATCGTGAATGAAATTTTAAAAAAGTATATATGTTTTACTGTGAAATTTACAGATAAATATAAATTTTTCTTGAATTTCTTTATTTAACAGAAATATATATCATTAAAATGTTTCAGAATGAAGAATAAATTGTTAAAAGATTTTCTTGTATATGAAGTTTAGAAAAAATCTTGTAATCATTAAAACCGAGATGTTGACTAATCATTTTGTTTTAAGCCTCCTCGAGTGAACGACGAATTTTTGATATTATGTGGGACTGTGACGATAATAACTCAAAACCACTTTTAGCTAGAATGATGAAATTTGGTATACAATCTTAGTACCAAATTTGCAGATTTTTATAAAATTTTCTGTGACATTCATTACTAGGAATCTTTCTGTTTCTCTTTAAGATTCAACATGATACCCACAAAACGAAGACAATCAGATTGATAAAATTTGGTTTACAGATTCAACATCTTAAGTATAGGTACATCCAAATTTGAAATCGAATCGTTTTAGAGATTGAATGTCTATAGGTCTGTACTTTCACAAAGATGCAAGCAAGATAACTCAAAACAGCAAAGTCTTACATATAGGAAATTTGGTGTGGGATTATGTAATTATAATTACATTTTTTGTCAGTTTTTGGCTTTAATCTACACATCAAAACCCAAATTTAATTTTAGGGTACGTATTGCTAAAAAGCAATGATTAATCGCCAAAACAACTGCCAATGTTACACTGTCGATACGTAAAAATGCAAGAGTTAGGCAAAAAATTCATACATTGTACGCCAATGCCATGCAAGACTTTCTTGGCGTTACCCAAAGTTCATAATTGCGTGTGGGAAAAGGGAGGGAGATAACACCTTTATTGGAGATTATGCAATGAAGTTTTACTGAAATCACTCTAAATGGTTTACATATGTGTAACATTGATGCATACACTGAATTTTTTAGTATTTAAATTGATATCCATGAAGAAGACAGTACATGTTTTCTAGCTTCGTTTGAGTTGATATTATCTTTCACAGAGAGATAATTAAATGTTTTTTGAAAATTAGGAAGAATGAGACTGATTTCAGATAAAACTGTTAACAGTTATTTAAGATAATCATCTAAGCATATTTAAAGTTAGAAAGCAAAATATTATCACAAAGCAATTGACAAAAGATGAAGTTCCATGAGAATAAAATTCGTATTCAAGTCATATTTAAAGTCTTTGCTAACTCACTTTCAAAAGAAAATTGATTTAACGGAATCATTTACGCGGTCGCGTTTTGAACCGGTTCCGTAATTCACAGAGAAGTATGACCCTCTACCCTTGGACCTGTCACTTTCTGCCGGTTTGTTTACGTCAGGAAAAATAAGAAGAAACTAAAGCAGCTCACACGTGTTAACTAGAAAGGAAGAAAGGACGTCAGAGTAGTTACAGGATACTTAAAATCTTCCACGTGCTGAAAATATATAGGAAATAAGATTAACGGATATAAGTTATTGAATGACTTTGTTTTTCCAAGAGCATATTTAGAAAATCATAAGATATTAGGATATATACATACCAGTACTTAAACGCTTGGTTTGGAGCTTCAAATATGGAATATACATTATTATATACATATTACCATAAGCCTGTAGAAGCTTGCGAAGAGAACTCTAACAAGTTGAGTAAAAGATAAGGTCATTTTATTCTTCTCAAAAACATGAAACAAACATTAGATGAAGAGTACGCAAAACAACTCTTGGAGAAAGATGTACCCCACAGGCAGCTTTAGGTAATAAACAACAACAGAAGCTCAAAGTTAATAGGAGGGCTCATTGGAAATTAACATTAAGAAGAGAGAATTCATATTATTACCCTTTTGAACTTATTGCAATTGATTCTTATAGACTTACTCGACTCTTTTTTTTTAGTTCATATGATAGAGTATCAAATGATCTTGGGTAAATGCAGATATTCGAATCATAATGCAGCTTCATCAAAATTTACAAATTTTTTGAGTCATTAATATTTTATCAAAATCGTCAAATTTCTCCACAAATTGATGAAAAACCCCAAGTTTGTCACCGAGGTGGAAAGGGGTGGAAAGGAGTCATTGACTCGGCATCCATTCATCAACTGTTAAAGTTATCTTAAAATTCTTCTTTTTACCAGGAAAGTACTTATGCAGGAAACTAATATCGATAATAATATACAAATATTTAATTATTAGATTTAGTTATTTAACTAACTTTACTCAAATCATTGGTGATAATATTACTACAATATGGAATAACAGTATAAAAATCTTAAAATAAATTGATATAATTATGGAGCATTAAAACATTGAGAAGAGAGATTTTCTCAGTTAAAATATAAAAAGTCTACGTTCATAAAAAAAAGATATGGATTTCATTAATTCAATAACTATTACAAATTTGTATTTAGCTCATCAATAAAAAAATTATCTTCGTCATCAGAGTTCTGCTCACTTATTCTCACTCTATTGAGGGGAAAAATACTAAAAGACATTCATATGTAGTGAAAAAAGCAACAAAACGAGTGAAACATATTATTCGCCATTATCATAAAAAAATATTGTCTATTATTACTAAGGTCCGTTCACATCAGACTAAGATAAATATATAGAAAATAGTCATTTAGATAGAAATTGTTTTCCAGTCTGGTTGTTTTTGTGTTTGTAACACAGCAAAAACAATTAATGAAGTTGAATCATTGATTAAATAAAGTCGAGCCGGCGGTCGAAAAGTCTGCTTATAGCTGGTCAGTATTTAACCAAAGTGGAGTTCAAATTCTAGGGTGTGTGGAACATTTATAAGCATATAAGGTTTCAGAATTTTGAGAAGAATAAAGCCCAGACATTATAGTTCACTACAAAGCATTCTTAATGGATTTTCAATGTGAAAAGTTAAACAATAATGATTTGTTAATATATGAAACAAATATGCCAACTAAGCCCTAAGTATGATTTTGGTATAATTTACAACTATGAAGCCCCTCTTTATTATGTTAATATTACTATGTCTACTGTAGAGCATCACTTTATTATGTTTGCATTATTATGTGTATAGGAAGCATCACTATATTATATTTATACTAATATGTATACTACTATGTATAACTTTATTATGTTTATATTGCTATATTGACTATGAAGCATCCTTCATGATCCCTTCATTCTAATTCTGATGAAAATCCTGGTCTTGCTTTGTCGAATGTGTCCGCCAAAATACGCTCTCCCCAGGAGGGACGTCCAGTTGAAGATGAGATGCTTCCGGAATGGTGGTTACATCTCGCCACTCTAGAGGCTACAAGAAAAGGTAGAGGTCTGCCTCATCCCATAGATGACAGGACGCATTTCCAGAGGAAAGGGTAGTACCGTGTCCAGGGATAACCCTTAGAACTCAACCACAGTGTTGCTGTTGCTGCGGTCCGGTCATTCAGTATTTATTATCCGAGTTCCTTCGAGCATGTCAGAGAGTCAGTGATAGGACCCCAAATCCACAATTCTATTCGAAAACACCCAGTCAGAATAATTATTAAACAGTAAGTGAGAGACAGTTTCGGGAAGGCCACCTTTTTTTTATCAAATAATAATTTTAGATCATTCCTATTTGCTGTGGAAATCAAATTAAAGAGAGATTTTCCCTTTTAAAATAACCAATTTAAAGAGTTGGATTATCTAACATTCTATATATTAATAGTCTTCTCCTAGGCAATTATTTCAAAAAACATGCTATGAAAGTATTGTTATATTAAAAAAAACTTCTACATTCACTTCCTCTCCTTAATTTAAAATTACGAAATTTGATATCTGCTGACTAAAGCTTTCGTCTACCTCCATTTAATTAATTTTCTTGAACTATTAATGATTTATCGGCATCTATGTACGCAATTATCCTTATTAGAAATTTCTAGAAACTTCTGCAAAGCGAGTAGATTTAAACACGTGTTTTAGTTATTTTAAAAGCCTTTTACATAATTTTTACCGCTGAAATTAGAGTGTGAGCACTTTTGTTTGCTTTCCGTTTTGAAATAAAGCAATTTATTTCTGCTTATTTTTTTCAGTGATGAATCTTATTTTCTTTATTGAATAATATACTAATTTTGGTTAATAACTATCTGTTGTTAACCATTTAAATTTTTTTGCCTATTTTTGAATGCTTTCAATTTACTATGTTTGTTATTCGGAATATTTTGAGGAAAAAGAGTTTTGGGCACATTTATCTAGTTAGCGATATTTTTTAATATGTAATTGGTTAATCGTGAATAATTTTACATTCTTTTAAAACAGTTTTAGAGGTTCAGACGTCGAATTGAAGTTTTAACAGTTCTCTTTTTTTAAAACTGAAATAACTAACTAAACTAACTAAATTTGCTTTTAAACTTCCCTATGCTTGTCGCAGCACAATAAAAGAAGGCCCCTGTGCCGGTAACGCTCAACAAGATTAAACAACAACATGCCATTTTCATGATTGTGGAAATAAAAATGATGCACAATGCAATTTTTTCGATCAACATAATTGCATCGGTTATCTTTTATTTGTGGAAACTTCAATAAAATATCTGCTGAGACTTTGAAATCACAATTTACAAAGCAATTAGATTAATTACTTTCATGTTTTGGGAAAAGACTCTGAAAGATGCTTGGAAATTATGATAGGAATTTAAAGATTGTAATTAGAGCTTCAAGATATCCTTTTTTATAAAATGACAGTACATACATTCTAGAAATGAATCCTGAACAGTCATTTCTCGTATACCAAATGTATATAACTCCAACAATATAGAATCAAAAATTTGATTTTGATGTAACTCTAAATTTTAAACTTCCAAGAGTCCCCAAAAATAATTTTTCAAATTATATATCTGTCTATTTGCCTGTAAAAAAATAATAATGGAAAATCTAGTAGATGAAATTTGGTGAGTGATATCCACACATTCAAAATTCTTTAGATGTGTTCCTAATATATAAACTATATGCAGTTTTTTAAAATTTTAGAAGATTTCTTCTAGTGATTTTAGATAGACTCTTTCTTACCCGGTTACCTTTTGAAGTACGGAAAGTATCTGGATTATTTAAAATCGTAGAGACTTTCATTTATGATACATTTCTCTAAGTGTGAAAGCTCAGTTAATTGTATTAAAGTCCCGTTTTAAATCATTCCCAGCATTATTTTGGAATTTACTTAGTAACTTTATATCCTAATCGGATGATGTGGATGGTATCTCTCAAAACTTCTGCACTCATCAATGTGAAGAATTTTGGCTCACCACGTCAGATTTGACGCGCATGAGAATCGCATGCAGGTCGAATCTTTAATGGAATCAGACTCAAACTATTATACTTCGACTCTAAGTCTCAGACTTTACCAATAGGCTACTTTGGCCCATTCTTTAAATCGGGAAATGATTTAACACGAAGCCACAGAGAAAAATATTATATCAAAACATTGAATAAGAGTATGCTAAACATTCGAGTGAAAGGAAGATTTCAAGTTTTAACAGAAAAGAATAGATTAAATACTATGTTTAAACAGGTGCTTTAGACTATTGGAAATGTCGGGTTAGAAAGAATCTGTATATGAATTTCATCAAAATAATGTGATTGAAACATACTTTCACTGCAAATTTAAAAAAAAATACAGCTCTATATTAACAAAGATTTTTTAAATTCTTAATTTGTTGTTTATATTGAAAAGAAGTGATGTATATATTTTTCAAATTTTGTTTTTCATCTGCTCTTTGCCATAAATTTTAAGTATTTCATTTTTTATATAGGCATTGCCATTCTGTCAAGCAAATATAAGAGATTTACATAAATGTTGTCGTACTGTGAATGCAAAATTAATTCTTGTAACCGTAACTGTTCATCGGCCCTCTATCATTCTTAGATATTTTAATAATAAGAGAAAACGGTTAATGTAATCTTAATAATAACATTCAATTTAATTTTTTTATATTTTAAGTAACATTTTTCTTTCAAATATTAATTTTTAAAGTCATTGACAGAAAAAAAAATTAAAAAATTAAACGTTTAGTAGGAATATTAATTTTAAATGTTTTATAGAATTTTTTCATGAATACATACAGAGAATATGTTACATGATGTATATGTTGTTTATTTTTTAAATAAAAATTTCATGTCTTCTTTGAATTGCGTGCGAAGTTCCTGTTTTTTTTCTATGAAAATACAAATCGCCTTCATTATTGGCCTTTTTGCTGCTACATAATGAAATACTTTTCTAAATTAAGAAGAATTTCATTTTTCTGAAAGAATTATTTTCCTATACGCAAACTATATTCTTTGGTGTGTATTAAATGATAAATATGAAAAAGAATTCCCATACTTTGACAAAGTAAATGCGTGAACTGTTGGTTTGTAAATTATATACTAATTAGTTATGTTTATTAAAAACCGATTAAAAATGTAAGAATGGGGCCTAACATTTAAATAAAAATTCAGGCATTTCAGTATTCATTTGAATTTTAGTTAACTCTTTCGAAAGTAAATGATTTTCGATACATTATTTGCAAATTTAAGGATGATGAAATTTGTAAACTTACCAGCAATAATTGGCTCAAATATGATAATAGATAACACTACGACATCACGATTATCATCATTAGTTCTTCCACTAAGAGATGACTTTACAATACTTGACTGACAATGTGATTTCACTACCTCTTTATTTCCTCGATTCTTTCCTTTTCATTGGTTTCAATGGTTTTATGTTTATTTTCATATTTCTATTCACACTTCGCTCTTTCGTGAATACGATTTCAGCAATGGGACTTTCATTGAAAACATTGCCTTTTATTGGGAAAGATTGTTACATAATACATATATTTGCATTTTATGCCTATTATATTTATTATTCTTTTGTTTTACTTTCTTTTCAATGAGAGCTTAAGCTATTACGATATTTTTAAAAATTCGGCTCATCTATACAAATGATAAAGATGAATGCGGGCTTGATGCTTTTGTACAAGACACACCTACAGCTGCTATATTTGGCTCAAATATGTAAATAATCTTCCAGTTTCTTTTTTTTTCTCTCTTATCAAAATTTTAATTTTTAAAAGCCAAAGAAAACGGATTATACTTATCCTATATATTACCATCGTTTTACATAGAGTTAAACTCAAATTTGTTTCATTTTTGTTATCTATATACTTATTTTTATTTATCTTAAGTTTCTAAAATATATTTCAAGTTTAATCGAAATAACAGAAATAATGTATAATAATTTGAAATTCAATTTTAATCATTTTCAAGTCTTTCAAATTTTTGAAAATGACTCATTATCATTACTTTTTATTAAAAAATTATGTATAGAAAATTTTAAATTCATTTCATATTTATTAATAATAATGTTATACAGTAAAAACTCCTTATTCGCGCTTCCTTCATTCTTGTTTTCACTATTCGCAGATTAAAAAAATGCCACCCAATTCCTATATTCACGGCTAAAAATTTCTTTATTCGCGGATCAAATAAGTACGTACATAATAATAATAGGATTCCAATAGGTTTTCAACCCAATATTCTTTGTAAATGCCGTCCAATGGACTAATAAAAAAGTATAATAGATCTTATTACAACTTTGCCTAAAGTATGTTGGTAAGTGATATCACCGAGGACTTTGGCATAAGCAGCCTTCGCCGCGATCGGAGTTTTTGAGAATGTCAACAAATTGATTGAAAGCAACCTTATTACTCAATAAATAAAGCATATTTGTAGAATTAACGACTAAGAAATAAGGTAGAACTAACGATTAAGAAATGAAAATTTACTCACCTCATTCCGAAGATTAATTTGAATCTGACGCAAAGAAGGCAGATCTCAAACACTATTTTATCCATTTTAATGTAACGGTTAAAGACTGCAGCAAATTATACGAATAGAGAATGGACGATTCAATTGAATACAATTATCCACCGGAAACATGAATAAGAAAAATGAATAGACAGGAAATAATAATTTATTATATATATGTTATATATATAAAGTTATTTTGACACCTAGGAACGTATCCTCTATAATCCCATATAAATTACCATTCCGTATTCGCAGTATGTTTATGGAACATATACCCCGCGAATAAAGAGCTTTTACTGTACGTTATTCGTCAAAACATTTTACGAAAAAAACTATTTAACCCTTTCAGGGGCACTATGCCAAAAATGATTTTTTTTTTCGAAACAATTATTTAAATCTGATTATATCCTATTACTGACATGTAATTTACAGTTAAAAAAAATTAAGTTCCTTAGGGGGCTGGGGGGTAGGTGACATACTGGGTATGTCACCGCGCATCTAGAACATGTTTTGGAGCGAATTCACAAATATGCAACTAGTAATTAGAAGGTATTTTTATGAAATGAAAGCAGTTTTAGGGATTCATGACGCTTTTTAACATGATTGACGCAAAAAAATGAGCTTTTTGAATTCGAAAATAAAGTTTATCGG